>JAULBW010000863.1:0-29496 GCA_032358265.1 Vaucheria bursata | reverse complement strand
ATGAGAACACACTTATGAGAACATACTTATGAGAACACACTAATGAGAATGTACTTTACAAGAATACACATATTAGATGAATTAAGTCGATAGAGTCACAGTTCAATAACAGATCACGGCGAAACAGATCAGATCCTGACAAATATGTGATATGCTCACATGCATATTAGGATGGGTTGGATGAAAGTCAGCCATAGACTGAGGGAAAGAGTAGCAGGGACTTGATAATTTAAAGTCATCAAAAGGCATAGGATCCTGATGAAACTGAATATACCAAGAATGCTTATAAGTTCCAATGTAGCAAAAATGGGTTGGTGACAAAAGTCTATCCAAGTAAAAAGAGACTTGATTTGTATGTCTATATTCATCAATCACAGGATCTGATTGAGAGGATGAGGATAAGCAAGCAGTCTAGTGATTAGACAGCATAGAAGAAACAGCATGTACATTGTGAGCCAAGTGCATCAAAGGTGGTACAAAAAACCTTTGACAAATAATAGGTTCTCATGGAAGAAGATTGATAGGTTCAAGTAAAGTTGTGGACTGAACAACAGGTTTGAAAGGTTGAATGCTGAGTTACTCTGAAGGTTGGACACTTGGCAGAGGAGAGGCTGTGCCATGGGTGCAGACATCTCTTTTGGTTAGCTCTCAAAAATCCCATGTTGAGCTTCAAGGTTTCTGCTACAATGTACTTTTCATTACATATGACTGGATTAAGTGTACAATAGTAGTTGCTAGGTTGATCACTATCTTTGTAGATAAATAAAAAGGTAAAGAAGGAATGGATTGAAATTTTCTTCCAGCAATCAAAGGTAATGAAGGAATGGATTGAAATTTTCTTCCAGCAGTCAAAGGTACAAAACTACACCAAGGAAAGAAATACTAGGGGAAAAAATTTTGTGAGTTTCATGGCTTCTAACTACTAGGGTCATTGAGGGAACTTGTTTTTTCACAATACAAAGGGCTATGATTTATAAAAGAAAGGAATGCAAAGATATGATATTCTGTTGCAAGTTCTCTGGGTTAGCCAAAGCATGTGAATAAGAGGAAATAACTGGTCTTTATGGGACTGGTAGTCAGAAATTACAATTGAGAAAATACACTTAGGTTGACTTTTCAGTGCTATCAACCAGCAGTCCCCTACCAATGTCCCGAGAAAATCAAGTTAGTAAGTTGGATACTTCTGGCCTACAGAGATTAATTTAGATCTATTTGCTTTTCTATCTCTCTACTCTTTGACTAGTAGGCCTTCATTTCAGTGCACGCATTCAACTCATTGGGGAACTTCTACGTTACAAGAGGATTTTTACAAGTTAACACGTGTAATTCAAACCATAAAGATTCCAATTGTCTAAGTGTAAAGGTTTGTAGTTCACTAGCTGGACCAGTTACAATATAAAAGGGTTGGTCTCTGTGCCCAAATGTTCTGATAAAGTTAATCTCTTGATTTAATCTACTAAGTAGGCAGTACAAAACTACAATTAATTTAAAGTTGCATGTCCTACAAATGTGGTAAGGATTTGAATATGTACTACATTGCAAGTTAGACAGGAGTGTTTGCAGTGTAGCTGTTCATTACTAGAACTGGCAATATATATATATATATATATATATGGTATAAAGCAAATGGCTAAAGTTCCTTCTAAGAATCAAAGTAGATAATATTTAAGCTAGACATCTTCACAATGTCAGATGCCAAAGTAAATTATAAGTTTATCATTGATTTAATTGTAATAGACTGTAAAATGAGAGCCCTACTGTTAGATAGTTTGGGCTCAAGCTATCTTACTACGTTCTTAAAGAAGTCACTGACAAGACAGTTAATCCCAATAACAGCTTAAAGGTAATTTATTCTAAAATGCCTAATGAGCTATCATATTATAGAGGATAGCCAAGTAAAGATTATTCTGATAATCTGTGCAAAGATTTTACCAATGCTAATTTAGCAAATCTAATTGTTATTGAATCCAATTTGCAAAAAGGAAAACTATTGCAGAAAAAAAATGGACAGAATACTAGACCAACACAAACAGAACCCATGAAAAGAACTAGCATGGAAAAAAAACAGTCTCCATGTAACAATTTAGAAGAACCAAGTCAAACAAAGAAAATACAAAAAAAGTGGAAGTGTGATACTGAGACAATGCCCACCAAAAGTAGTGAACATAAAACAATACAAAGCCACATATGCCAAAGCACTCAAATAAATGCAAAAAGGAAAGAACAGCTTCTTAAAACCAGTAATAATAAATTAAACAAAAGAACTTGCTAGAATTGAAGTACTAGGCTTCTAACTTGTTAATGTAATATGGAAGGAAAAAAGCAAAGTTGCTATTATAGTAGGATTGTGACAAAACAAACAGAAATAGGGTAAAAAAGCAAGAAAAAGAACTAAAAATGAAACTAGTATGTTCATTAGTTAGAAAAGGAAAAAAGGCTTAAGCCCAACATGCCATAAATTGAATGGCTGCAGAGATAACTATCTTTTGCTGAATTGAAGACAAGAGTGAAGGGGGAGAGAAATGTAGATTGTACACTTAAATCTGGACAAGAATGAAGAATGGTACTCTGGCTGAGATGAAAGTGTAAAAGTAATTTTCTTTAAATAGAAGTGCAAATTAATTTACTCAGGGTAATGCAAATTAAGTTTTTCATAATATATTGTGCAATGCTGAGTAAACTGCAGCATGCATATTATTTGAAATAGCATTAGTTTAGGTTGAAAAATAGAATATAGATAACAGATCATAATCCTAAACTGGAAGCAAACAGCAATTGTAAAAATCCTGACAAATTTGTTAAGCAAACTAAGAAGAGTTGTATGTTGGATATAACTGAGCAAGAAAAACATATTAAGATGGATCTACTGAGTGTACATTGTGACAATAAGAGTGTTTTGGACAAATTCAATTTCAGCAGAAAGCAAAGTGTAGTGAATTCAGATTTTGACAAATGGACAGCAGACATTGACAAGAGCTGTACAATGGGCACAACCTCTCCAGGCTGTGAAGGCTCCATTTTCAGCACCTGAAGTTTTAGAACAAACCTTGCTGTACTTCTACATATGTAGGATCCGATTGAGAGATTGAGTATAGATGCTAAAACACCTACTATTCATTTAAATAAATGGAATTGAGTGGGACTTTTTCTGAGCTTATTAGGAAGTACTTTAAGGGGTGAAATACTGGTAATAATACCATTCTGAGCTTTTGGCTTTTGACTGTTGGGGAAGTTGAGCGGGCTTATTGGTTCACTTCATAAAAACTGTTACTTGTTTCAAGGGGATATTGAGAGAGAAAAAAAGTAAAGCTGGTAGAATTTGACAAGAACAGTATGCGAGATTCTTAGATTTGGTTCAAATGTACTCTGCCATGTCTCGTCAGAAGTGCCACATCGGAAAACTTAGTTGAATCAAGTTCAACCTGAAAAATTTATCGAGAGAATAAGACCTTCTATTGGACTTGGCAACATTTGCTCCTGTCTACAAACTATTAATATTAAAGAGTTGAACAATTTAATAAAACCGAATATAAAAGTATTAAGGTTCTGCTTTCAGCATTGCAAATTTTTTTGTCAACAATGAGGTGGTAACATATTTATAAATTCATATAGCAGGTGAAAGAATTGAGCAACTAATTCTAGCCTCCTATCAGCTATCAAAATCAAGATGAATAATCACATAAGAACAAATATTCCATGCCTATTGACAAAAGTTACAGTTTTCTGTTATTTTGATTTGCAGCATTGACACAATTTTCTGTACTTTAATCTACTCATAATTTGTGGAGTTTATAGTAATGAAAATCAAATGGCAATTTAAAATGTGGCATTTAATCATCACTGTCACTTTATCCTAGTAGGAAAGTGTAAATTTTCAATGTTTGGTGATCAGTTGTTTGATTACTTTTCTTTTATCTACTAACAGAAAGTATTAAAATACTTTCAGCTGTGAACTGATTAAGAAATTTCATTTCATATTTTCATTATAGTTGTGAAGCTTGATCATTCTGAAATCTTTTGATGATTGAAACAACTAAAAAAGTGAGGATAGTAAAGTAAAATGTTACATCTCAAGGTGTAATATAGTAATAGGCCAAATCAAGATAAACATCAATATTTTGATCCGCATCTGATACTATGTAATCTATCATATTCTAAGTATATGGCTCTTCATTGCAATTTCTTAATCCTTGATTATTTTTGATATTATTGCTATGCAACATGTTTGTAATTGGTATTTCTTACATTAAAATTAAAACTGCACTTAGACATTCAAATGCCATCCATTATCTACACCCACAAGATTTTCTATCTACCTATTAGTAGCTTTACTTGTGTCTTTTGGTGCTGCTTGCTAGAACCTCAGTAAGATTAGCAGATATGATGCATGGCATTTTATATGCAATAATTTAATACAATACATCGAAATATATTAATCATAATTATTTTTTCTTAAAAAATGTGAAGGATATTTTGGGCAAAGAAGTATCTCAAACGAGTTCTATATACTAAAAACTGCTCGTTGGTACATAAATTTCAGTCATTTTATTGGAGTCGTACCTATGAATAGCAGTGCAAAAAGTTAGTACTGAGAGGCATATTTTTGTTTCTTATTTGTATAGAAATTAATCTTAAGATAGTTAAAAAAATGTAATCATTCCCAACTGCTGCATTTCCATCATGACAAAAACTCTTTCCACAAATATTAGTGGCTTTGCTACATGGGGGAAAGCCCTCAATGTTGTGTAAAAAATTCAACTTATTTGCATGATGATTTTTTAGTATGCCAAAAAGATTAGTTTATTTCAAATATCTACCCACATTGTTGACAGTATTTCTCGAAGACAAATAGACTGCTACCAAGAATCACAAAGTTTGTCTAGTACTTATCCTATTGTTTCAAACCAATCATTGATTTGTTCCACAACATTGCAAAACTCTCACAAGAGAGTGATAACATTAGCTTCAGAAAGCATTATTATGCTGATTAAACTGGTATGATAGAGCGCTAGTCCATCTCGTCAAGTACCACCATTTATATGTTAGGCTGATTCACGCTCCGCATGAAATTACAGCAATGTCATTCGGAGTTTCCCCTCTGGAACATTTTTCGCTATAAAATTGCCACTTCGGTAAGTACTTGAGTTCCACCATAAATTTAAGCTCAATATTGAAATGGAGAAATTACGAGTAAGGTCATGCTCGGTTGCTTTCTTAGTCTTCTTTTATTTAAAATAGTGACCGCAACCCACCGTTACATCATTAGCCAAAGGGGATAACAGCAATAAAAACTAATCACTTCACAGAACACGTAATTGGTACAGCAGGCCGAGTACTTTAACTCCCCAATTGGCTGCAACCAACCACGACAAATCCCTTAACTTTTCATCTATTAATCTATCATTGCGCCCAATTCAATGCGAAGTACATTGAAACCAGTGCTGACATTGCACATCGACTACTTACAAATTTCACCAGTTCAGGTGCAGCTCTTCCTAATGATAACGATTCAAGAACAATGTATACAACACACTTCGGTACAGAAGAGAAGGAAAGGACAGTAGGTTGAACTCGATTTTATGATTATGCTCAAAATGGTCATCAACGATCAACTGGTTAAAGTACACACACTCTGATGCGCATAAAAACAACTTTTACGCACTCATGTATGTGGACACATCTATGGAATCTGGTAGCTCCGGAATATTAACCTCAAATCGACTCTGCACAGATTCTAACTGTGTGGCATCTTCCGCATTCGACACAAATGATATAGCAAGCCCTTTTGTTCCAAACCTTCCAGCTCGCCCAACACGGTGCAAATACTGATCACTCTAAGAAAAATTGAATAAATTTATGAATATATAACAAGCAAATATAGTGCATATCAAAATTCAAAGCTATAGAGCAACAACAGAACTCGATATAAAATTGAAAATTTCTGTTAATCAAATTCAATAGTATTACATATGATCTAGATAGCAAAAATTTATTTAAAATAGACTAGTCAATTTAAAGAAAATTTATGGCACAAAGTAAAGTGATAATGATTGTAAATGATTTGAGAAAAAAAATAAAGAATCAATGCCATTTGTTTTCGTGTGTATTTCTTACTGAAACCTCACCTTATCAGGAAAGTCGTAGTTCATCACGATGTTGACTCTCTCAATATCAATACCTCGACCAACCAAATCAGTGGAAACTAATATACGAGTTTTGAAATCTTTGAACTCCTTGATAACATTAATTCTATGGAAAAAAGGCAATTATTAATATAAGTGCCAAAATGTACATCACGACATAACACTATACATACCGTTGATCCTGCTGCATCCGAGAGTGCAATACAGTAGAAGGGAAGTTGCACATACAAAGTAACCGATTCAGTTCAATTGCCCTCTCTACTTTGCTGCAGAATATAACAACTTGGTTGAACTCAAGAGCATCGAGCAGATCATTAAGCTTCCGATTCTTTTCTGTCTCCGCCAGCTTGATGTAATACTGCTGCAATCCATGAAGTGTAAGCTTATCCTCTTTATCCACATAAATCTCCATAGGCTATAAAGACATTACGGGACAAGAATGAGATAAAATGAATCGTATGTCAATGAGTCAATTTTATCAGACATTACCACCATAGCTTGAGCGGTATTATATAGCTAAAGCATTCCTGGATAGTGCCCAGAAATATAGAAGCAGTTATGATAGGAATGAAAACTAATTTTTTTTCGGAATTCAATGTTTGATGCTACTCGCACAAAAAAAGCGTTAATTAAATGCCTTGATGCACGATGGAGATAAGTAAGAGTCTCATGAAGCACTGCTTTCTCTATTCAAGTAACTCATCAGTTTTGAGATACTTGAATTGTGAATGAATTGAGAAAGTGTGTTCATACGTAGAAACAAAGTCATAGTAACAGAGGTATATCTGTTTAAAGTTTCAAGTTGGTCAAAGAGTGTCCAGTCTCAGATTGTATACAGAATAGTTCTAATCAGTAAAACAGCAACAGCACTTGAGCAGGTCATGTGTAGAATCAAATTGCTTGCTATAGATGCTTAGCAGGGAATCTCATAAATTCACAAATTTCTTCAAAGACAGTTCTTACGTACATCTTGACAAAACTTTCTACATACAGGGCGGATCTCTTTTGACAATGTCGCGCTGAACATCATCACTTGTTTTGTGTGCGGCGTCGCCATAAAAATAGATTGGATATCGCGTCGCATATCTGAAAAATAAAAATATTGTGAATTAAAAAGTTGTAAAATATTAAACATTGAGCAGGATACCAACCTAGAGCTTCCAAAATTCGATCACATTCGTCCAGCACAAAATGCTTGAGCTTATCCAATTTCAAAGCTTTTTCGTTCACAAGGGCTAGCACACGACCAGGTGTACCAACAACAATATTCGGACAATCATTTTTCAGAGCTGCTCGATTTGATTGCATCGGTATGCCACCGTAAAAAACTCCAACCTACAAAAGAAATAACTATTATCCTTTTTGAAGAGAAACCAAAGAAAGTGACGTCGAATTAACCTTTATTCCCGGAAGAAATTTTGAAAATCGATCGTATTCATGAGCTATTTGCCAAGCTAGCTCGCGAGTATGGCAAAGAATCAATGCAGAAACTTCACCGGGAGTAGGAGTAACCTGAAAAATAAAAAAAATTACGAATCCGGACAGATAGAATCTAAAACCAAACGATTCTCACCTGATGTAATGTTGCAAGAACAAAAACAGCCGTTTTTCCCATTCCAGACTTCGCTTGACATATAACATCCATTCCTAGAAGAGCTTGAGGAATGCATTCATGCTGAACTTCACTCGGATGTTCAAACCCACAATCTACAACAGCTCGGAGCAGTTGCGGGTTTAGAAGAAAATCTCGAAATCCGCTGGAATGTACTCCCACATAATGTCCTTTCTTAGCACCCTGATTTAGGATCTGAAAGAAAATAATAATTTAATATTTCGGCAGCTAAGCATGAAAAAATTTACATCGGAGCAAAGTCTTTATCATTGACCATCGAACCTGATCGGTATCCTCCACTTTTTGGACGACTGCCTCTTCTTCCTCCTCATAATCGAGGAGATCTTCTTCTACAGCTTTGCTGTCTACTGCTGCCATCTGAACATTCAAATTCGGAGAGAGAAAATGTAAGTTGATCCAAAGAATTAAAACATTTTCCAACTGTAATTATTCGTTCATAATCAACAACATAGCGGAGCAACGTTCGATGGCATATACGTACGACAGTATCGTACCTTGTTAATATTTGCGGTGAACTGGATACTATGTTTGGATATTGATCTTAAAGTAAAAATTTGATCTTCTGAATGCACAGTAAAACTTGATAGCCTCTTAGATTGGTGCCAGGTAACGGATCAACTATATTTCAAAAAACGGTTCTACGGTTTTTAAACAACGGGTAATAAGATGGTTCGGAATGAATTCAAACAGTTTCCACAATTCATACAATTAGTTGAAAAGTACTGGTGGGAGTTGTGGCACTTGCAATTACAACCTAAATGTATCTAATGATGTGCAGAAGGGACTCAACAGTAATGCAAATTCGGGAATTCATATATTTCTAATTTAGGAATACTTTTGGGACAACATGACAAATTACATAGAATATAATATAATTCAATGCGATTCAGACAGAAAAAGAACAGAGGAAGATCATTTTAGAGCAAATTTTGGTACTATCGATTCAAAGTAGAATATAATCTGCTTTGCAGAAGAGTTGCATAATGATGTAATGGTAGTAAATGAGGTCAATGATGCCATCACAAAATATATCTTCGCACATTTACCAGAAGTATCATGCATTCTGCATTTTTTCTAGGTAAATTTCCTTCCAACATTGTTGTCAGCTCACCATGAGTCAGCTAAATTTTTTGATATTTATAAACCTTTTAATCTTATTGTTTATATGATATCTTATTCAACCTAATTGCAGGCACATTCATTTAGTTTGTAGAATGAACAAAATATACATATTGCATATTTGGCCAATCAAATACTATTAGTGAAATAAACGGGATCTAAGCCTTATTCAAACTTATATTTTGTGAGCCACTCCCATACTTTTTCTCCCTGTTAGGAATTAACTTCCTAAAGTACTATTTTTGTTTGTAGCTGCGGTACAATTTAGAGAGATTTGTGTAATTATACGATTCAAGAGGATTTGTACGATTCTGATTTGAGGAGAGTCACTTCGGTAGAAGTTCAAGGAGAGTCACTTCGGTAGAAGTTCAAGGAGAGTCATACATTTATCAGCTTACATATATTTTGTTGTGTTGATAAAATGTTTTCACTTCTATCAACACAAATATTTGAATGCGACTTATATATACCAATTATTGTCCGTTTCTTTTTGTGTTTTAACTACGGCATTCCTAATACTCCCTCAGTGCATTGATCTCCAGAAAATTTACTGTGATTTTAGCTGCTTTTGAATTATGTTGGATCACCAGATGAAAACTTCACTACATTCTAGTCTCTTTGAATATACAGTAGTGCACGCATTTTTTGTTAGTCAAAGAGAACAGTAGACTTTTTGAACTTTTTTGCTTTGAATCGATGCCAAGATTGATGATGTAATCAGTTACTATTTTACACCAAAAACAAATGAAAATTTTAAAGACAAAATAGAATATGATTTAGAAATTTTTTAAGATTTAAATAGTAAAAATCTTTTTGAAAAAATTTAAAATATCATGGACCAACACATAATCTATAGAGCTTATAAACCTCTAAAAATGTTACCTTATTAGCACTAGTGCTTCAAACTATGGATTTAACGCTTAAAACAATTTGACCATCTTAAATAATAAAAAATGTTGCAAAAAATGTCAACTAAAGAAAACAAAATCTGAGAGATATTGCTAACTTTTGAAAGACTTTCTCAAGATCACTTGTTAAGCAAAGGAAGATCATTAACTCAAAGAAGATGTTCACTGAAAAAGTATTGTGAATTTAAAATACTGATGACTCTTTTAATTGTGCTGCTTTTAAATACCAATTTCTGATAGAATTGATAGTACCTAAATAAGCGATAAGCAAATATTGAAACCATGGGACACTTTGGGGCAGTTCTTAAAAAGCAGAAACTTAATGAAGAATATATGACTCTTTTGAAACATCTATTTGCTTTCTTCTGCACACTTTTCTGCTCATTAAAGGTACTTTTTTCAGTGTAAAAACAAATGCTTACTGTGTATATTCAAACCATATTTTTTTAATCCACAAAATGAATCAACTTCATTTCTAAAATACCATTGAGCAGATGCTACTAGTCATGTCTTGATTGAGTTCAAACTAGAAAAACTTTAAACCAAGTGCATATGTACTTGAGCTGAACAAATCTAATTTTTTCATGCAAAGTTTTTTATTTCTCTAAAAAAAATTGTTTTCCCAAGCAGTTTATTTTTTGAAAAATTTTGCCTCATCATAGACAAGTAGAAGATCATTTGCAGAAAGGGCTTTTTTGGCTGATTTAGTCTAGATTTTCAATATTATAATGTAGACTCTATAATCCTCTTTGATAAAACACTCAAGTGACAAGCAAAATTAATTGTAGAAACTGAAGCTATTTTAAAATTTATTTTTTCAATAAAAATACTATTATAAAAATATGTACAACATCTGTTTCATTTAAATAAATGTACAAAAAATTAAAACAACTCTTTGTTTAGAACAAAGTTTCAGGGTCAAGGTAGTAAAGCTAATCAGCAGGCCCTTCATATTTTAGGCAATAGAATACTTTCCTACTGCATTTGTTTTGCTGTTATATCAAAATCGAATGTTTTTAAAAAATAAGCCAATATTTTGATCTTACACAAATTTAACTAACTCTCTCTAAATATTTATATGATCTGTCTAATATTTAAAAACTCATGGCTTCATACTGTCAAAGTAAAAGAAAGCCTAAGTTAAATTATAATAATACTCGGATTTTAATGCTTTCTGGTATAAGACATTTATTTTTAAAAATAATTAAATGATTTTTTAGAATCACCAGTTAGAAATAAGATTTTTGTTTTATTTTTTGAAACCTTCCATGGTTCAAATGTTAGGAATTGATTTTGTACCATGGTGTCTGTTATTGTCTGTTAACATCCAACTAATTTTGTCTAGCATATAAAGAGCCATGTCGTTGTTGTTAGAAAAAAACAGAGATACATAAGAATATATAACGTGTTGTGAGTGTAATCACAGTGCAAGGAAGCAACAAACAAGAAATGAAAGGTCAAGTAAGAATGCATACTGTAGTGACCTCTACTTATTGCACGCTATGGGAGTGTGCTGCTAGAGTTAGTGTACTTCTGCCAGGAGAAGCAGAAAAAAAAGTGAAGAAGTGATAAGAAGAAAGTAAAACACACAATAGTTTGTCAAAATCCAAAGAGTCTCCTTGAAATTGCAAAGAACTTTACAGAAAACCAAAAGGAATTCCAATTTCAGCCAGTAATGTAAAAATGCTGCAATTATGAGTAGATCGGAAATGTTGGTAAAGAAACTTCATGGAAAAAAGTGTTGGGTTCTGTTGAGCAAATCCTGGAGAATCACGGATAGACGGATAGAATGAACAAGAGTTATGAAATGGTTCACAAAAGATTTTGACGGATAAAACGGGTCATGGGTCATGATCTGGAATGGGGAATTAGAGCAGTAATATATAGAAATCCTGACAGTTGTGTTGTTGAGAATTAGTCTTAGCAACAGACAAGCTGTAGCTAATACATTGTTCTTTTACATATTTGTTTGCTTTTTCCTATCCTATTGCTTTCTTTTAATTTGCACTTACTCAGCTATATTATGTAGACTTCACATCATATAATTTGTCATGCATATTTACTTCATTAAAGTGCTTGAGTTTATGTGAATATCTCTTAATCCCTTAGTAATGTAGCTTTTTATATGATGAGGAAATGAGTGTAAGTAATGTTCATAACTATTTTAAATGCAAGTAAATACTTGCATTTGAACTTATATTATATCAACCAAAAATGCCTGCACATACTGCTTTTGCACTAAACTAGCATATATTTGTAGTTAGATGCTCTAGCAATAATAGAAAATATTATCATGCATAGTTCAAATGTGAGAAACTAAGTTATCCTTTTTTATACATTAAAAAGTTGTAAAATTTAAAGAAGTAGCTCAGTGTACTCAAAAGAAAATTGCTCAGTTTATATAACCTTTATTGTTAAGATACAGCCTTTTTATATATTTGGTTAAAATCAGATGAAAATAAAACAAGTCAAATGATAATTTAAATACAATTTCATAAATTCAGCACACATAGTAAGTTATTAATTTGAATAAAATCAAATCATCACATGATACAAAAAATTCCAACCCAACCAAATCAAATTTAACCAGCTAGAAAAGGAAATTTTTTGAATGTTATATTTATTTAACCTCTTTGATCAAGTTGGAAGCCACTGAAATTGGATAAAACAATGTAGCATTTCCTGATAATTTAAACATATTGACACTTCTGCAATAAAAAAAAGGAGATTAAATGTGATTACTGACAAAATATCAAAAACTTTGTCTAAATTTTTGATGGGTATTATTTAATCTATGACAATTATTACTAGCAATGTTTTTTCAGCACTTCAATATAATCATTAAGAGTAAAAAATTTTCTAACTAAAGAATAGATCAATATTTGTCTTCATGGACACAACTCAATGTAATCGAAATTGTCTTGTTTACATTAAAAATCTTGCCTCATATCTTTTAAAAGTTCATCTGTTTGATCATATTGCATGAACCTTTTTCTATAATTGATTTCTTTTTTGTCAAACCACATAATCATTCATTCAGTCATCTTCTACTTGTAAAACCTTGTGCTATGTCAAAGATAGAAAAATCATGTTCATATATAATAATGCATGAGCATATTTTAATGGTGCAGTAAAGACTGCTATTACTATAACAATGTTGATATTTGATTGGTTTCTAATTCTTTTTGAAGGGATACCATTGACACTTGTTCTGATTTTTTTGCTTAGACATAACCTCCTTATCTCTGAAAATATCTGTGGATGATGTCCACAATAGTTATGTTACATATTAAGAACAGATTTGTCAATATTTTTTAAAAGCAAAAAAAATGAGTCATTCATTCACCCATCAAAATGAAAATTTGTACTTTTTGCTTATCTTTTGGCATAGGCAGAGTAAAAAAACTGCCCAATGATGTTTTTCCATGTAATTTAAATATAGCAGTTGGATTTGATATATTGTGATAATATTGCAAACAATAGAGCATAGAACAAGATACAGCAGGATATTACAACATTTAAAAAAATAAAAAACCGAGTTATATTTTCATTGAGCACAGTTAAGGAAAAAAATTTTACTTTGTAAAGAGAATAATAAATTTAGTGATAACAAAATCACAATAAAAATTTAATAATGTTATAATCATCTTTATTTAGAGATATATATGCATGCAACAGTAGGTATGTATTTTTTCCTACATATTCTGAACTAGCCATAATTCCATAGTGCAAGGTATCCTCCATTTTATTACTTTGCAGTGAGTACTATTTCCCACTGTTTTCACGATGCAAAAAATTTTACGTTTATGAAATTTCACTTCATTTAAATTTAAACTTTATCTTGAAACTTAAAAATTAGATCAATGTGCAGATTACTTTTAAATTCTATTAAATGATTTTTTCAGCTCGAATGGTGCTTTTGTAGCTGACTGCTACCTTTGCTGAAACACTCAAATATTTATAAATAAATAAAAATTGTAGAATAGATAATATATCTAACCAGGATCTATCTATGGCAGTATTACCGTATTCGAGTCAATGCAAATGTTACTGTTATATTAGTATAAATATTAGTTTCTTCCTAACTGAGTCTTAATTCTCTTAGTTGACTCAACCATTAAAAAACCATGCAAACCATGAAAACCATAGAACGATTGAAAAACCATATATGAATATAAAACCTATAAAAAACAAAAAACATTAAAAACTATTAAAACTAACATTTACCCAAACTAAAAACTAAAATGTAAACGAGTCGATATCATTTTTTGCATTTAATCACGATGAGTGTCATAGAATGAAGATAATTTTAAAACGCCTTACATTGGTTGCTTCATACAGCCCCTCCCTACCATTCTCTTTATGGAATTTCAAGCTAGGGAATACACCGCTGGTGGCGAATAGATTTTTTTCTGTTGTTCAACTCAGAGAGTCGCAAGCTAACGGATTCAATGTAAAACCAAAGAATTCAAATCGAGTTTTTCCATTAAGACTGACTGCAGATAATTCTGCTAAGAGTAATCCGAATGATAAAAGTGAAAGACCTCGTATCGTTAGCTCTGTGGGACGCCCTATTCGTCTGGATCGACTTCTTTCAAACAGGGGCTTGGGATCACGAACTGAAGTAGCCAAATTTTTAAGACAAGGTAGAATACGAGTAAATGGGGTGATTATGCGTGCTGCAGCTACTAAAGTACTAGATACGTGTATGATTACTTTTAACGAACAACTTGTGGATGCCATACCGCTACTAGTCATTTTTCATAAGCCGAAAGGAATTGTATCGACACTATCAGATGACTGGGGAAGAAAACACTTGAAGGTAGAGTATTTTTACACATTAATTATGTTTTTCCTTTTCTTTTTAAACTGATTTATTTTTAGCGGTATATTCCCGTCAAACTCGTTACGGTATTTAAATGATTGTTTAAAAATAAAAATATGAATAGATATTTTCACTTCTCTTTTTGAAAGCTTTTTTCATGAAAATTCTAAATAATTGAACAAAAAATATATCTGTAATTTCATTATACTAGTTTTTTCAAAAAAAACTAAACTGTATATATTTTCCTATTTTCTTTTCACAATAAATATTTTTCATGAAAAATATATAGTATTTAAACAGAAATTCATCTTTAAAATATCATTATGAACAAAGAAATAACATTATAAAGCTTCTTTTAGCATTTGCAGATTAGTTTTTTATTGGTCTTACACACAAAAATATTAATTTTCACTCCCCTAAATTTTAGTATATTTTTCGAGGACTTATAAAGCTAAATAATTTGTTCTGTTCTATTGCAACATAATTTTCTTGGAATTATTTTTGAAAAGGTTAGTTTATCAATAAAAAAATTGAGCGCTTTAAACCTACTACAATTTTGAAAAATTTGCGCCAAAAGTGTTTGAAATATATTTAAAGTCTTTTGTCATTTGGGATTACATATATGCAACATCTCAGCACATTTTTGGCATGTAAATTTATATATCTTTACACATTTCCATATTTAGAATTAATATGCTAATTTGTGTTTAAATAAACTTATGCAAATTTTTATGATTAGCGGTACGAAATTTAACTTCAGGACAATTTTTACAGTTTTTGAATGAAATTGTTGTATGCAAAAAGGGCACTGGCATAGTTTTTCCCTGTAAAGAATTGTTTTATGTGTTTTTTGACAAAAATTTTGCCTCCCTAAAAATTTTAGTGTTAGTTTGTAATCAGCATTAATATAATTTTGTGTAGAAACAAAAAATGAAGTTGCTGATTGTCTTATTAATACTTAATCTGGAAATGAGTGTAAACATAGGAACATTATTTTATGATTTACTTCTTTCTCGTTCTGGACAAAATATTTTGCAACTACATTTTGTAGGACGTAATTCCAGAAATGTATACAAAGCATATGCATCCAGTAGGTAGGCTCGATGCAGATTCCAGTGGATTGCTTTTGCTCAGTAGCGATGGTACGTTGACACACAAGTTGCTTCAACCGAAGTTCAAAGTGG
The DNA here is from genome assembly GCA_032358265.1 of Vaucheria bursata. Taxonomy (NCBI): domain Eukaryota; class Xanthophyceae; order Vaucheriales; family Vaucheriaceae; genus Vaucheria; species Vaucheria bursata. Next base: position 13,684 of record JAULBW010000863.1, on the reverse strand, counting down.
AAAGAGAATACGAATGTCTAGTGCAGCCTGGTGAGGGTATCCCACCCCCTGGAGAAATGCTAATGGAAAAAGTACAGCAAGGCATAGCCACGGCTGATGGGTACGTATATAAAAGTGCAGTTGATATTTTATAAATAGATGGCCTACTAAAAGATGTACAAGTGAAACCTTTTAAGTGGGATGCTTCATCATCAATTGCATGTCTGTCCAACTTCAATTGGTTTCACTCTCTACTATTATTTGATAGCTTTGCGCTTTCCAGGCCTTCCTTGCTGGTGTATATTGATATAGTTAATACGATATATTCGGTTAAATGATAGTTTTTGATGTAACCGATGGTATCAATTATTTCAATGGTATTCAATAGTATCAACTGCCATCTCTCGTCAAGTATAGTGAATGCTCTAAATTGCAAACTGTTAACAGTTCAGATATGATAAATCTCAAGGATAGAAAGCACATAGAGAAGAAAAAGTAGTTGTCGAAAAATGCAATATACGACTTCAACTTAAGGATGCTCCAGAACAATAATATTATTAGAACCATTGCCAGTTCCCTCAAATATAATTCATACTATACGTACAATAATTAAAAAAAGATATTCTTTTTTTCCTGAAAGGTCCAGAAATCTTTCTTTTTCGGGAAAAAAAGAAGGGAATTCATTTTGCCTTCGCTTCATCCTTAAGCAAGGCTTTCAGAATGGGCATGAACAAGTAAATGTTGAAAATACCCACTTTCCATCGGTCAGGAATTTTTGAGGATTTGATTTCTTAAATATTTGTCATTTTTTCCACGCTACTCTCAACGAATTTTCAAAACGAAATGATATGTTTTTTCTGAAATAGAAATGTAAATGTAGCACGAATTTCTTAACGTAAATATTTTTGAAATATTTACTTGATATTGCATTTTTTCCTCCAATTTGCTTTTGTTGGATACTACTTTGATAAGTGGTAAAATACTCTCTAGCAGAGTACCATAATGGAAACAACTTTGTATACTTAGCATGATACACAGTGTTCTAGAATGTTCCACAATGGTTCTAGAATAATATTCATATTGAAGTAGATGGAAAGACTTTCACTAATTTTTATTACACATTTATGCTGACCTACCGCTACTCTGCTTTATTAATCACTGCAAGTATTTTTATCTTTTCTGAACGACTGCTTATCATAATATTTATTTTTTTTCCATTTTTCAGGATTTTTCCAGGAGAAGTAACGGCTATAGATGGAAATAAAGTGAAGTTAATAGTGAAAGAAGGAAAATATAGAATGGTTCGAAGGTTTGCCTTGAATTATTTATCTTATTTGCAAATTTTTTTAAAACCCACTGTACCATAGAACCTGCACAAAAAATCTGGCGAAACTCCATGTAGCATGCTTTGATTTCGTTTCAGCTCAGAATGAGTTCATTATTCTGTTGTAATTTATAGTCATATTTCATAATAATTTCTGGAAAGTTGAAATGAAGCAGTCTTTTTATTTAAGTTTCTATTATACTTCAAAAAATGGTTTTGTACTTGTTTATTGGATTTTGAGAAAAATGAATATTTGATTAAAAATATTTTAACTGCGATTATGCACTGTAGTTATTAAATTTTCTAAAGATATATATATATATATATATATATGTATATGATTTTAATGTTAACTTTTCATTTAGGATGCTCGCGAATGCAGGGTATCCTGTTATTGAGTTACACAGATTTCGATATGGCGATATAGTAATGGAGGACAGTCTCAAAGAAGGAGAATGCATTCCAGTCCTAGGAAAACCTCTTTTGTGGGCTCAGTGGCTGAGAAAAACGCCTGAAAGTATTTTGTTAGCTTCAGGACCAAACTCGAAATTATCTATCAGAAATGAGACGAAAATAATTGAGCTTGCTTAATGAAATATAAAATCAATTCTACGATATCTATTATATGAAATTGCAACTGCTGAAAAAATACATTTTGTGTGAAAATGTCTATTGAAAGAGATTGAAATAGTCAAGCTTGCTGAGCAAAGAAGCACATTCAATTCCACAAAGTTAGTTATATTTGTGTTTACAAAAGGTATGCATATTTCTTGCTTAAGTAGGCTGATAAAAAACTATCTATTCCTGTCCAAATTAATGACTTACCTTGAATGGTGTGTATGCATTTGAGAAGAAATTAAATTTGCACCTTTTCAATTACAGTGCCAGCAAAAAATGAAGTGTTACTCACAAAGCACTATGTAGTGGTAGTTTCATTTCTTTTTTCACTCTAACCAGTTGTATGTTCTAAGGAATGATAAATAAATCTAAGGGGCTATTTTACAACTTTTTGGAGTTGAACAATGTATTCGAATATAACTAACCCTGTTTCAGTATGACCAGTAGAGGAAAGAATTCAACTGCACCCATATAAAAATGATAAAACTAGCCCATCAGTCTTTAATTCCTTCAAGCCCTCTCAAATCTTTTTCCTCGCTGTGCCGCATTTTGTGTTTAAGCCTTGCTTGTTTTGGCTTAACTGTAAAAATGATGCATTTCCATGTGGAGGGTGAGAGCAACACCTTGAAACAACCAGTAGTCTTTGGCACCCAATGATATGAAAGGTGCATGTTGAGTAGGGATTTAGTTGCCCTGATTTAATTGCCCGAGTTTAAGTATGGTCCATTGAGAAAATTGGTTAAAATATGCTTTGAAGGCAAGAGTGCTCCAAGCAAACTAAATGCCTGCCAAGAGGTTAAAAGACTGAATACGGGTATAATGCGCTGTCAGGAATTAACTTATATTGCAAATTAATTCCTTTTTTATATTTTAGCTGCAGATGTTCTTATTAGGAACATTCTTTATTTTTTTGCTAGTCACATTCTCAATAAGTGGCTAGTCATACAATAGGTCAAAAATTAGTAATGTTGTGCTTGAGAAGTGTAATCAATTTTTCACAACACAGGTTGAGATATAATGTACATTTGAGCTGTTACTCTCTTATATTGTTTGCCTGTTTTGTTGTACGTCCCGACATGCGCCTCCATGGCACGAAGTTGACTCTCGTGGAGATTGAGCAATAAGTTGATAGTGCTGCTGAATTCAAGGTTGTCAAAGAGAGCTGTACAGTGGACACGACCCTCCTGATACATCATTCATACAACATAAGTTGCATATGTTTTCCATCTAGTTTGATAGATTTGAACGATACCCCCCCTGACACCCCCTTTTAGGTTGTGTTGAAAACAACTGAAGTTGAGATACTACAAGGATCCCCAAAATACTTCAGAGCGAAGATATGCACATGATGAATGAAGAAAGCTACTATTTATGTGTCCTCTTTATTAGCTTCACTCTACACAAAAGTGGTCAACTTTTTTGTCTATCTGATTTTCAACATTTTGGAACTATAAAAAACTTCAGAAAATGCCTGCAAATCAACATTAACAACTAAAAATCAAATGAAGAACTCACTTAGCCGATTAATGAAAAAAGCATGAAAATTTAATGTGCACAAACGCATTTTGTTCTGTCAACAATTAAACCGTAAATAAATTTCATAATCAATTATTTATTTTTGATATTATTAGAATCTTGATAAAAATGTGCAGCCTGCTCTTCAACTTCAGGTGTTCTGTACTTCGGATCTTCGATTTGTAACCTAATTTGAAAAAATTGCACATATTATCAAGTTGTCAATATCAATACTCTAGTTCATTGTCTCGAAACCATTAATTTTTCTCAAAATCTAATGGCTGAGTTAAAATACCAGCTTTATGTCCATATATTTTTCAAATTAAAGTTAATACTACTCATTTTCCTCCAAACATTACGCCTACAGATTATATTCGAATTGCTTTGATGTTAACCACAGTATTGGTAGTTGATTGATATATTCAAATACAAACCTTCTGAGATGGTGCTATATTCAGGGGAATATACTAAATTTGCCGTTAGTGCCTAAGTTTCTCTTTTTTACTGTATTCAAAATGAATTGCAGCAAAATCAATTGCTGCTTGAAAAGATGATTATTTCTTCAAAACTGAAGATATGAAATGTATTTTATACATACTATAATATCAAATATATTCTTATACTGAGATATATGTAAAACGTACTTGAGTACCCTTTCGAATCCTGCTTTTGAGTTTGAAATGTGATGCCTAGCTCTAACCCACTGAATATCCAGTTGAAAAGGTCCTTCCCGATTCTGCACATAGCATGTACAAATTTACGGTACAATTACTGTCATTTTACTATAGCTAAGTATTCTTGAACTTGCTGGTGGTATCTCGTATTATGCTATAATTTCTTTGGAATTGAATCTCTTATTGATTGAGTTTCATGATATGTTATGCACAGTAGGTTAAAGAGTGATTGGTACAAATGCTTATTTTAAAATAACAGCTATAAAAAATAACTGTTGGAAATAATTTTTGTTAGATTGCTACTTGACGGAATGAGAGACTAACTTTAAAGCCTCTCTTTTGCTCCTCGGTGGATTTTTCGTGAGATTTGTCAAATTGCCACACTATACTCCCTTCAAAACTATGAAGTCTATAGATAATAGGCTGATGAAACTTATAGGGTAAGTCTAATGTAACCATGAATACTTCAGTTAAGTGTCTCAAACGAACTGAAATAAATTAAAATTATTCATAGTATGACTAGATAGGTATTTACTCAACTAAAATCATTGCTGCTTTAAATACATGGCAAAAAAATAGTTTTAACTCTCTTTAACCTTACATGAATTATTCTGAACTTTGACCTTTCGACAAAAAATGATCTCATTATGAGCTGAAAAAAGTCACCATGATATATTTTCCTCCATTCAAGATTCTTCTTTCAAAAGTGGCATATTTATTGTCCTTTAAGTCATCAGTTTTGATATTTTCCCTTCTCTCCAATAATATAGTAAAAGCTTAATTTTAAATTAAAGAATGCAGCAAAGCTGTATTCAAATTGAGTTGGATTAATGAAGACAAAGTTTGGATACAGCAAACCCATCAGGACACCGAATGAATTTGTTATATCTGAAAATACATAGCTAAACTTAGCGAAATATGGCTTTTTTGTTTTTTCGTGAAAGAAAATTTGTTGATAGTAAATTAATTATAATTTATATTTAGTATTGTAGCATAAATTAATGTGCATACACGTATGCATTTCTTTAATACCTCATCTAGTTCCTTTGATATAGAAAACCCTAGTGACAATAAACGAACATTATCTAGCTCAACTTGATCATGTTGGACTCTCCCCTATTCAAAAATACATTAATATATAAATGTACGCCAATTTTTATATTGATTTATTGACCAAATGCAATTCTGATTCATTAATGATTGAATTTGATTGATTCTAGACAATTTGGATCGCTTTTTAAAGCTTTGTTCTTAAAAATAGTTATATTTTGAAAAGTTTATATTTAAAGATCGTATTTTTTCAATGAAATATTAGTAAAATTTATGAATTTTGCAAGCAAAATTCATAAGTTCAAGTACTAAGCTTAACTTTAGATTTTTAGCATTTACAAAGGAACCAACAATTGAACAAAATTAACGTTTTTGTACAGGCAAGTAAACTCCTTGATGACCCTCTACAAATACCAATGAGGAATTCCATAATTAATAATAATGCCAAAAAAATTGCACAACAGGGTGACTTTTTAATAACATTGAAATTGTCCCCCCCCCCTACCCCGAATTATATCTTACCTATCAAATATGAGGGATATTCCAGCATATAACTGTAAGCAGTAATAGCTTTCAACTCTCTTTTCACAAAGTAAAAAAAATTGCTTAAAGCTACTGTCAACATATGATATATCTGCACACAAAATTAGTGTTAAAAAGTTATTTCCAACGTCCGATACTGATAAATGTAAATATTTAAAAAAATTAACAGCTAGCTATTTGTTAGCTCCAACTAGGTTTCAAGGTGTGCAATGTGTACCGATGGCAAGTATTCAAAATCTAGCTAGGTAGTGCTGCATACGGATGGCTGGCCAAAAATAATAGATTTTATAAAACTAGCTAATTGTAGTTAGTTATGGCAGATATTAGAATGGTAAGTATATATACAAAGCAAATTTCAGGTACCAAAAAAATCCTTTTAATGAATGCACAAAAGAAAGAATCATACTGTTCCATGTTCAGCTTAGATTTTTGAATGTAACAAAATTCCGATACAGCAAATTATTTCAGTTGTCATAAAAGATTATTTATAACTAAAGTATAATATAAAATATATATATATATACATTGATCCTTTGGGCAATTGAACTAAGTTATGCATAAATGAAATTTGAATAAACCTATAACCTGCATAGTATGTAATAAGCCATCAAAGGGAAATGTCAACGTCGTCCAGCCCTCTGCAGGTGACATGATGTACCCTTGATATATACTCCCTTCAAAATATGACTCAGGTTCAACATTGAGGGTATAAAACCGTCCATCTGTCCGTATTTTCATGGCTAAGCCCTCATATTCTTGTAATCGAATCCCTCGCCATAACTGAATGCGCATTGAATATATATATATATATATATGGACATGAATGTATGTAGATTTGAATGTAAATTTACGAATGCTTTGTATACAAAAAGTTTTTAGATAATGTAAGCATATATATTTTGTCAAGAGAAAGAGGATGAAGTACAACATACCGTCCCCCTTTTTATTTAGACTAAATAAGATAATTGTTCCCAGAAAAACATAATATATGCCTCTTTTCTGTGGTTTCAGCATGTTCATCATAAATCCAACTAAGTATTCTATCCAATTATGTTGGTTAAAATGTTTATAAACTTTGGATCATACTTTCACATTTAATTAAATGTGTTCATATTATAGTTAATAACCCAACTTACATGTAGCTAAAATAGGAAAATGAAAGTAAACATTAATATTTAATTTATTCAAAATAAAGATGCACAATGAAAAATGTTGACCAATGACGTTAATGCTTACATTAAAGCAGTTTATACCTTTGGTGATCGAATTGCACAGAACCCAGTCTTCAACATTTTTCGGCCCAATATTCCAGAAATATCACCGGAAAACCTCATAAACCCCCCCTCTGATGATTGCCATTCTATAGAGCAAGTGCTTCTTCCACCTAACTGTTTGTCACTCGTCGAATGCCAACCCTGAAGCAGTGAAAAATATCATAATTGCCATTCTTATCAAATGCTGATAGCTTTGAATTAAATTTAAGAGCAAAGTCAAAGAAACACTTTCAGTCTTAGTTGCGCCGAAAAATCATTATCACTGTTGCATGCTTGAAATTTTTAAATTTTGCAATTATTACTTTTAATTTATACTTTTCCAATAATCAATTGCTGACGTCGTATTTCATGATAGATATGAAATTACATAAGTTGATAAATTCCGAGCTGTGATTTCAGACTGGTGTTAAATATAAGCTAATTTTAAAACTGAAAGAGTATATTAGAATGAAACCAAAATCAATGTTTTAGATTAGAAATAATTGCATATTGTATTGTCTATTCAAGATTGAGGACTAAAAAAGTTTAAGAAATGCTGAAAATTAGAAAAGTTTCAAGAGCAAGGAATGCATCATATACCTTCATTGTTTCCTGTTTTCGCATGTCATATATAGTTAAATCTTTCAGAATTTCGGTTTCAACGCCAGCTCTGAAAGGCAATGTCATTCTTCGCCATGCATTTCTTATGTTAATCATAATATCTAAGTCTATTTGATAGGAAAGAATCCTAGGTTAAATATTTCAATCAAATTTTAAGGCAACAAACTCACGTAATGCATCATTGTAAATTTGCGATACCAACTATCTTGCTTGAATTGAGGTGACAAAACGTTATTTAAATCGATTATAGACTACTTACTTCATAAAAGTAAACAATTTGTAGTCTAGAAGCAAACATATTCACATAATTTCATCTACTGAAGCACCATTCTTGAATATATTCATGAAATTTATCATGTCTAGGCTGAAACAGTGCCTATATTCATCTTAGTATCACATCAGATTACTGAATAGATTTTTTCACCAGTACGAATTTCCATTGAATGGCCTGGTACTCCGATTATGTTTGATATTGATGATATTGATTCAGTATTGCTTCTCGAAATCGATGCTGGGTTGTTCATTTTAATCTCTCTATCATGTATATATGAGCTTACACATTGTATACGGTGCCGTTTTGGCTTGAGTGCTGCAGCTCAGAATGCAAGTAATCTCGAGAGGGATAGTGAAGGTCGTACCCCAGGGGCAGAAATGAGACGATGGGTACAATCGTTTCTTGCTATTTCCACTGCTTCTCGAAGTGCGCTGCTTATAGCACGGGCTTGTACGCCAGGATCGCCCGGTGTGGCTATGCGGGCTCTTCCTAGTATGTTTTTTCTTACAACATACAGCATTCTTGCTTATTTTTGGGCTCAGCTGAGCATGGCGTTGGCGGGAAAGAGCTCCCGCGGATTGCTATGCTTTCTACTAAGCGGGCTCAGCCTCCTGTGGCTTGGCTTCGTCACTACGATTGTTACGATGATAGTGACTCCTGGTGCTTCGTGGTCGCTCGATCCGTACATACCTGGATCACTTCGTTCGGCAATCATGTACTTGCTTGCCTTTGCACATGCTGTTGTGCTTTTCGCACTTTTATATTTCGGAATGCGCATTGCTGTTCCTGCACGTCGTAGGCGGGATCTTTTCTGTCGTACAGTCACACTAGGAACGACGTGCTGTATGTCTTTGCTTATACGATCTCTTACTCTCCTAGCATTTGCCTCAGGTAATAAGTAATTTTTTAAGATGCGTGTTTACTTGTATCAATCTACTTGATTGAGATTTGGAAACAGGAGGGTCCTATGAGACTATTCTTGGGATATTTTTTCTAAAATTTATTTCAGGTTGTTTTCTGCCTGAATTGAAGAATTGCTTCTTATTCTATCATATATAAACTATATCGATAGCTGTTAGGGGACATTTATATGGGCAACATATATCTGAGGTTTTTTCAGGAAAACTTTAGCTCTTTTTAATTCTCTTTGCAATAAAAGCATTTTTCTTCATCAGAAAAGATTTTTAAAAATTATGCACATTTATTATATTCTACATATACGAATGATACATAATTTCACTTTGGGCCTGACTCTTAACAAGTACCTCTGTTTTTTTTAGGTCATTCTATCAGTGTTTCAGTAGCATCAATTAACACAAGTACTTACAAAAACTGAGTAGCAGTTGTACGAGTTTTTTTCAAGTAAAACTAATCTAGCGTTACTATTAGTATAATTTAAAAGTCCAAATAAGTGATTTATAGAAAAAATCAAGTGATAATCATTCGATCATAATTTGCAGTTATCAGTGCTAGTTCGTTGTCACATTTGCCTTTTTTACTGTAGCCTTATCGAATTTTTCCTCCAACAGGGCATGCGATTAAGAAAAATTAAATGCTATGAATCTATATTAATCAATTTCAAAAGGACCCAAAATTTTTTAATAAATTGAACACGTATTTCTTTTTGCTTATTCCTCGTGAATTTTCCACAAAACAAATTTTGTATCATAAATATATTAAAACTTTTTGTCATGATGTAAATATGCAGCAATTTGCTGTTCACAATTGAATCAAAAGTCAGTAAAAGCTATGAGTTCAAATTCATTCACTATTTATTCTGTTTTTAAATATCTTTATTTTTATTGTAGATAAGTATCTATTAATTTCGTAGCACCAACAAGCTTATTTAACAATTCCAGCCGCATCAAAATATATTTGAAAAAAGGATATAGGAATTTTAGATGCTAATGTCAAAATGTGAAGCTATTTGATATTTTATGACATGAATATTTTACCATTTTAAAGAAAATTGCTTTCATTTATTATTCATCACATTTTTTGACTTCAAATTTGCATTCTAAATAGATTGCAATCTTATTGTACAACCCTTTCTTTGCTTATGACCCTCAAGAGGTGCGAATAGATAGCTTAACTCATTTCATGTTTTGTTCTTATGTCGCATATTAGAGCATTGGTATCATATAAGTCAAGTAGAATACACTAGGGGTACTATTCGAATTCAATCTCAGGGGGTTATGTTTGGGGGAAGAGAGTTACCTTTTTTTTAAGTTAGCTCTTGCCGTTCATTGTAAGATTACGTATCAGTTCATATTGATACTGATTATGTGACTACTCATATGCTTCTAGTAGCCTTTATTGAAGCATATCCGTAGAAATTGTCTTTAAAATATAAATTTTTGAAGCAATCTTATGTTTAACTTTCTTCTATTGCATTTTTCACAATCAATATTACTACCTCTATCGGTCTTCTCTGTGCGCTTTTTTCCACTTGAGATTCATGATATAAGAAACATTAAGAGCAATCTACCTAACGCATACCAAAAGAAGGAGAACAGTTAGGAAATAATTTAACTAAGCGCAATATTTTAAAATGCATACATGTTAATTTACGATTTTTACCCTTTTTTCTGAGCTGATATTTATAGTCTCCTTCGTTTTCTCACCTTTTTTCTTCCCTTTTAAGGTTACTTTGACGATGAGATCGGTTCACACACAAGTGAGGAAGTAGATATTTACGATTCTTGCTATCTCTTTGTGGTAGAGCTTTTGCCAGGCGCGACTATACTTTTTCTTACTCGTCGTACTGGAAACGGGACCCCCTCAAATCCCCCGCCAAACTCCTCGATACACTATTCGAGTAGGGTACCTATTGCTAATTCAAATTTTATGAGTTATAGTTCAACTGGTCGAAATGGGTATTCCAGTATTAGCAGTTCGGATCTTGCTTTGTAGTTTTGATTTATTATATTGTACAGCATCAATTAATGTATGGAAACTAGACAGCACTTTCTTAATTTATCATATGGAATGCCTTCGAAGTTGTGTCAAATTGTTTGGATAGATGAGGCTATTTTAGAGTGAATTTTGAAAATGTCATTGCTTTCAGGTGTACTGCAGGGTCCTCGCAGACTATTTGTGGCTTGATAGGAGAGATGCTGTTTTTCCTAAAGTGTAAATTATCATGTCATCTATTTTTATAGTACTTGGGGCTGTTAAATGTATAAAATTAAAAAGGGACATCCAGTTAGAGGAAATTCACAGATTTAGGTGGCTGGGGTTTATTTAGGTTAAGCTTTGGGTTTAGGTTTAGTTTACCCCTACAATATGTCAATCTATGTACCTATCCAATAGGATTAACATTTTTCACAAAACAAGTGGTACGATTTTTAGTTTATTTGATGTGAAAAATTGGCATGAGAGAGTACGGTTAGTATTATAGAGCGTTTAAGCTAAAAAAAAGAAGTAAATTAATTTCAATTCATTATGTGTTTCAAAGTTATACTGAATATTATTTTTAAAAAGTTTTTGAGACTGAGTGACTTATATGAACCTGTAGAAGCCTTCTAGACCAACATTGTAGTTTCAAAATATCTACAAATAGGAATTGTTAAATTAGAGGTTTCAAAGCCATTATTATGAATATCATAAGGTTTCATGGAACTTCATTTTTATTGCTTTTAGATGTATTGACACAAAAAAAGGAATGCATATCATCAGTAATATGCTACTTTGTATCACCGCTGCTTAATTAAAACTACTACCTACTAGTTTACCATTACCAGGTCAATTTATAGTTATATCTAATGACAGTCATGAAAGGGCATGATCAAATTGGTAATTATCAATTGAAGCATTATTGAGACTTTTTCTATTAAGATGTTTAATATATTTTATGAAAGTTATTCATTTTTTGCCGTAAAGCCTATATTTCGTGAAGCACATCCAATACTATGCAATTTCGTTGTCGTGCGAAAAACTACATAGATATATAACTTTCCTATCCAATTTCAGTTTGTCGGATATTATGGTGGCCTAGAAACCATTTGTTCATTCAACTTTAAATGCAAAGCTGATCAAACTGCAAAAGACATTAGGAAAGGCATGTCTCTAAAATCCCTTGGAAAATGGGGGAAAAAGTTAAGAGTACCTGAAGAACAGTCTATCTTATTAATTTACATTTCATGAGTTCATGTCAAACGGAGATTTTGCACTTTGAAGTCAACTCTTAACACCCTGTATTACAACCGTTGGTTTGACTAAGATATAAATAATGCCATGTATTAATCACATGTCTTGAGAAAAGAAATACATGGTTGACTACCGTCTTCCACCAAATATAACACTATGATGTTACATTTAAGAAATAGTAACAAATTTTTTGTTTCAGGTTGAATGCACTTATAAATGGATATCACTGTCAAGTGTTACATAGTGCTGAATGACAACAAAGCAGAAAATTTACACTATTAAAGCAAAATCAGATATAATCAGAACATGTGAGAAGGGAGTTTCTGGTAAAGGACTTCCATCAATTACAAAGGAATATGGCATAAGTACAAAAACTCTTTGAGGCTGGATCAACAAAAAGAATGAACTTAAGGTTACATTAGAAGACAATGAAGTTGAAGTTTACATGGTCAACAGTTACATGGTGGAGAAAGAAACCTGACATATTCAGATTTTGAAGACAAGCTACACAGTTGGACAAAAAAATAATGCAAAGGGTCTTAAGGTTCAGGATCATTATATTCAGTAGAAAGCACTTAGTCTACTTCAAAAGTTAAACAAGAAGGTTCAATAAAGAAAAATGCAGAATTCATAGCATTATCTGATCAGCTGCACAATTTAAATTAAATAAAAAAATTGTGTTTCGACAACAAACTTCATGTTGCTTTCTACTAGTTGGTGCCAATAATATTGTCAGGATATTTGCCGGTCCTGCTATCTCTTTGAATTGCTACGGCATAACTGCTCGACTATGGTTGTAAATGTTCATCTATGTTCACCTATATTTTGCCCACACCTTTTCTATGATTTTCGCCCTTTTTTACCTATTTGTGCCTTTTATCCTAATTGCGACTCAATACCAAATCCTTTATGTCGACACCTTTGTCACAATCCTTTATGGAATCCTTTATGCACTTACTCCACAAATTGCCACGTGTCATCTCTCTTATGGTTACTTGGAAACTTCTTGGATTATTTTCTACAACCAGTTCAACTGAAGAAAGAATGATTCTATTTTCATCATGTTCCCTGGAAACTCTTCTTTACCATCTTCAAACTCTGCTTCAACTAACTGGCTATTATTCCAGAAGCTGTCATCATACTATAATTCCGCTCGAATCGGCCTTATTGTTAATTACTCCGCTTTATTTCTGCCAAAGACAAATTCTTAGAATGCTTTAAATAATTCTAGAATTGTCACAAACTTAACAATGGAAATTGCAGCATTTACTTATGGAGCAGAAGACTCAGCGAGATTCACCGGAGAGCCAATTTTAAGGGCACTTTAAGAGGGTATACCACAGGAGCAAGCGGGGACATGTTTATTTGTTCAGTCTTGTGTTTATGTTCACTCTTCTAAGTTTAATAAAATTTTTACATCTTTATTAAATCTTTTCTTTGCTTTTGCTGTTTGCCTGCCCTTTGCCGTACATCGGACTTTGCCCACTTTAGGTACCTCTTAATATATTATATTATTGCATTGTCTCCTCCATCCTTCCAACAAATATTTGTCCAAGATCTATTTAATTATTAGAAAAGCATGGAATTAAAGAGAAAACTTTGCCAATTGTTAGGACTACAACAATGCCTTAGATCCGCATGTTCCAGAATATTCTATACTTTATGTTCTTTTCCATATATTCTG
>JAULBW010000852.1:0-29501 GCA_032358265.1 Vaucheria bursata | reverse complement strand
TGAAACACATTATGCAATCTGTTCATAGTCCAAGGTAGTTGTAAATGGTAGGAAACTGGATTTATTCTCTTGATTATTTTGAACAGACCAAGTTTTTTCCAATCTAATTTAACAGATGGTCACTGTCTTAATAAATCTTCAATGCAAAAAGACCATCTTCCCCTCCTTATACTCAAAATGTCTTTGTTTTTTATCTGCAAATTGCTAAGCCAATTTTTGTGCATGAGTTAATTCATGTCAAAGATTCAAAATGGCATCACAAAGACCAGACAGATATTGTTGTAGAGTAAGTGGAGGATCGGGAATAAGTTTGGTGGACCAATCTACTGGAAGATCAAAACCATAAGTTGCCTTGAATGGACTCATGTTGATGGAAGAATTATACTGAGAATTGTAACAGAACTCAGCCATTGGAAGATTTGGAAGCCAGTTGATTTGTTTGAAGTTAAAGTAAGTTTGGAGATATTGCTCTAAGACTTGGTTTACTCTCTCCGTTTGTCCATCAGACTGAGGATGGCATACTGAAGATAAGTTCTTCAAAATTCCATAGTTCTTCAAAAGGGCAGACCAAAATTGTGAGACAAAAACAGATCCTCAATCAGAAACAATATTATGTGGGAAACCATGTAAGCGGATGATATGGTAGAAGAACAGGTCTCCTAACTGAGCTGAAGTAATAGTTTTCGAACAAACTATAAAATGAGCCATCTTTGAAAACAATCCACAATTACCAGAATAGAGTCCTTTCCATCAACAGGTGGAAGATCAATTACAAAATCCATAGAGATGGAGTGCCAAGGTCTTGGAGGAATGGGCAAAGGATGAAAAAGGCCAGCAGGCTTCATGTAAACATCCTTTGAACGTGCACAAACATGGCATGATTCAACATAAGACTGCACATCTCTACGCATAGATGACCACCAAAACTCCTTCAATAAGTGCTTGAATGTCTTGCATATACCACTATGGCCAGCAGTTGGGGAGTCATGGCAGAGCTCTAAAATATTGGACTGCAACAAGCTAGGAACAACTATTCATCCATAGCGTAGTATACAGCCATCCTCAGATGAGATTTCTCTTTTGTTGATAAGATTTTGAAGCTCTTCATCAACTTACTGTTGTTCTCTGATGCGATCCAAATGATTCAGTTCTCGAGTAACCGCTATCCTAAACTTCTATCTGGGCAGTATTACTTGATTTTGGCCTTATAGCTGCTTATCAGTTTCATGGAGTTGGTAGTCTTGTCGTCTACTTAAGGCATCAGGCTTGCCCTATTCCTTTCCAGGACGGAAAATAATGTCAGAGTCAAAATCTCAAAGGAATAGGAACCATCGAAATTGACGGCGATTAAGCTTCTTAGATCTTGAAAAATACAGAATATTGCGATGGTCAGTAAATACCTTACCTGATTCTGGACCACTGAGCAGAAAGGATCTCCATTAATGAAAACAAGCAACAATAGCTAGAAGCTCCTTGTCGTGTACTTTGTAATTTATTTCTGGAGCAGAAAGATTTCTTGAGCAATAGGCAACTGGATAAATATCACCATTAAATTCTTGAGAAAGAATTCCTCCAATTGCAAAGTCAGATGCATCTGCTCCCACTTTAAAGGGTTTGGTAGAATCAGCATGCATCAAAACTGGAGCTGAGCTAAAGCTTGTTTTTAACTGTTTAAAAGAGAACTGGCAGTCTTCATTCCATACATAATTTGTGTCTTTTTTAGAAGTTTTAACAGAAGACCAACCAAAGTGGAGTACTTGGGAATGAACATGCTCTAGATATTTGCAGAACCTAGAAAGGATTGCAATGTTTTAATACTCGTGGGAACAGGCCATGACATGATACTTTTAACTTTCTTCGGATCTGCTCCAATACCCATATCCGAAGTAACATATCCAAGGATATCTATGGACTGGACTGAAAAGCACATTTTTCCAGCTTGAAATATAATGAGCTTTCTTGGAATCGTTGGAATATCTTTGAGACATGTTCAATATGTTCTTCTTCAGACCTAAAGTATATTAATTTGTCATTCAAGTATATAATACAAAACAAGTCGATAATCAAAAAATATTTCATTCATCAGATTCTGGAATAAACCTGGAACATTTGTTAATCTAAAAGGCATCACACAATATTTGAAATGTCCAAAACAACAGCAAAATGCCGTTTTCCATTCATCCGCTTCTTATACGCAAACCAAAGTATATGCTCCACGCAAATCTATCTTGGTAAACACTTGTTCCTTTGAGAAACAATGAAGTAACTCATGAATGAATGGCAAAGTGCAAAATTTTTTGTTGTGATGGCATTAACTCCTCAATAATCAATGACAGGACTAAGGTTGCCACTTTTCTTTTTTACGAAAAATATCGGAGCACCCACAGGGGACTTAAGAAGCTAAATAAACCCTTTTGCTTACTGCTCATCTAAATAAAGTCAAAGAGCCTTTAGCTCAGGATCGGCAAGGGGCTATATAGATCCCCATGGTATCTTCTTTCTTTCTTGGATATTCATGCCAATATCAAACTTGCGGTGTTCAGGCAATACATCAGATTCCTGTTTCGAGATGATGGGTGCAAATCGATGATACAAAACAGGCACCTTGGGTTAAATGGACTGAATATCATTGACAATTGTCCAATATATGGTGGCTACAGATAAATCATGTGCTAATTGTTTGGAATAAAATGCAAAGGTGGAACTATGAATTACTGAAAACAGTATAAATAATGTCTATATTGAGTATAAATAAATAGTTAGCAGCCGAATATTGGAAAAATATCCTCATGACTTATTGCCAAATTTGATCAACTCTAAATAACTATATATCAAACTGCAAGGTGCATGTCGATTAATGACAATTGTACAACAATGTACCAACTAAACATGGTAAGCAGTGGGAAAAAACAAGAATAATGTGAAGAAGCAAAAATGAACAATAGAATCAGGAAGCAACAAGAATTGAATGAAAGTGCACTTATATTGTTGGTGTTTCTGCCAATGAACAGAAGCACAATTTGCAAGAATCTACAAACTTAATTGGTTATATTTAGCCAATATCTATGTACCAACTAATGCAACTACAAATATCGACATAAATTATGAATACAATACTAACTGAAACTGATGATACATATGTGAGTTCAATCAGAATGTGCAACTCTAAATTATTAGCTTGTAATCACAAACTCTAGTGCAAAGTCTGCAATATAACAGTCATAAATCTCAACAAGGCATTATTTTTCTAATACTGCATTGAGGTTTCAATTTACTGCAACCTATAAAAGCCCAAGTAACAGTAGCTCTTTGTATTCTCTTTGAGTAATAATTTGATATCAGTTACACATTACATAATCTGCTTACATAAACTTAGCATTACTAATTAGTTACTATTGCCAATAGTGCAGGCAATGAATACAAATATTAACCAACTGAGGCTCATATCTTATTTATTGAGTTAAAAATTTAAAATGACTTGATTGATCTTCAATAAGGTGTGCAATATATAATGGACCAGTTTATATGGTTATTTTTCTGATTATTGCATTAATCACATTACTCAAAGCAATAGCTGCTAATAAGAACTCATGAAATTAGTGTTAGAGCAATTGGCATAAAATTTATTTCAGTAGAAGTAAAAAAAACTTGTACAAGCAAAACTTATTTTTATTTGACAAAAAGTTGGAGACAAAGCACTTCCAGTCAAGTATATTGGACTGTGCAATAAATTGGGATATTTTTTCATAAAATACTTGAAAAACCTCTTTCAAAGAATTAGTAGGAATGCAATGGAAGTGGTCACAAGTTATATTTTTGTCTCAAACTAGTTGTAAAACAATAATGTTTTTAGTGATGAATAAAATATAGTACATGGTCATAATTCTATAGACAAGTTCTGAATGAAAATAAGTTAATCAAAATGAAGCGTTACATCAATATTATATTAAGTTTGAAGTGCACAGACAAATGGATTTAGTTGTCTTAATATATAGGAGAGGCTTAGAAATAAGGTGCTCATTTTAATATGCATAAAAGTATTTTTACTACAGTCTTATAACCTTTAGAAAAATTACCAGTGATCTCAATGAGAATGTGTTGATCAAAGCTAAATTCATCATCAACAATTGGAACTGACAAGTTTACTTCAAATTTTTAATCTAAAATTAGATTCTTCTGTCCTAGTACAACTTTTTTTAATCTTTCCATCAACTAGTTTTGAAAGTACAAAATACAAATGTATGTATGGCTGTATGACTATCAAATATAGTCATTCAAGGTTGCATATATGTTTGGAATAAAAAAGTACATTTAAAAAAAAACTGTAACTGATGGATCAATACTAACAAACAGTAAAAGTAATGCCTTATTTAACTTGTGTTGCAGAATTCTACCAGTTAAAAACATTGTTGATTCAGCAACACATATAAAAGTTCCAACATGTTAAGTTTTTGTGAGTATTTTTGTAAAAAAGTTGTAACCTGTCTGGGTTCCAGTAATTATAATGTAAGATTGATAAGCTAAAATACTGTTGCATATGTAAAGTCCAGAATTTTAATGCTAACAGGATGAACTTGTGCCAATCTAACCAAATGTAAACTATAATCTGTAAATAAAATTACCCTGTAGTTCTATTTTTTTTACATTCTACTAATTTAACATTTTATGTTAGAGTTTAAAATTTTTGAATACAAAGATATCTTGCTAAAATTCAACATAGAATGATTTTCAGGTGCATATTTTAATAATTGCACCCTTTTTATAAAACTGTTGAGTTTATTTTCTTATTTAATTTGTCAAAGACAATTTAGTAAGTAAAGCTCAGCACAAACAATGAATGTATTTGTTGGATTAAAATTTACAAATTATAAATTTAAGTAGTTCATGTGATTGATTAATGTGTATCATTTAAAGTCTAAACAAAGTAATATTCAAATGTGTATTGAAACTGTTGCTGACTAATTTGATGTAAACTTGTCATAATTAAGTTCTTTAAAGAGTTAGTATACTTCATTACTGTTATTTTATTATTTGACTTGATATGTTTGATGCACAAATGCTAAAGTTTGGTTGACATGTATTTATTAAAACTGTTATTTCATACATACTTAAATTTTAAATACTTGGAATTTAAATTGATACTTATGACTGTAATATAAAAGTTTTTCAATTCAAGTGATACTGTTTTGTAGAAGTGCTCTTTACAACTATCTCCCAAGAGAATGTAGCTCACTGCAGGAACCTTGTTTAAGGCTCATGCAAACCAAAGACAAGTAACAGGATCAAAGATTAGTTTTAGGGTAAAGTTTTATCCGATGTATAACAAATTGAAAGGGAAAAGGATTATTCTAGGAAAAAGGTTAACAGAAGCAAAAAAAAGACTGAGCAAGAAAATGTGTACTTTATTGCTAAGTGTTTCTAGCACTGAGCGTTGGAAACAAAAAATGATATCAACTAACGGCTAATGCCGGACATATGCAATCAACATTAACCAAACTGCAATATACAATATATACACTTGAGTCTAGAGTATGAATCTTCCAAAGTTGTAAATATAAAGAAACACATATTGGTTATGTACTTGCAACTATATCTGATCAGGTCCTAACACCTTGGTCATACAGTTCTAGTTTTAACTTGGTTCTTATCACCTATTGCTAGTTATTGTGAGAGTATTCAGCTTGTCTAGGGTTTCATTTTTATATACTCTAGGAATATCAGGATACATAAACAAACTGCATTCAGAGTGCATTTACAATGAAAAGAATAAATATACTTTTCATTCTCACTATTTGAATTTTCTGTTATCTTAGTATTTTTATATTTAATTTGCTTAAGTCTCCTTTAAATATTCTCTTTATTGCACTTTCATTGGTATATTAGTCTTCAATCCAATAGAACTAGTTGCATTGTTCAACTACATTACATAAATTGATTGGAATCTCTAATAGGTGAAGAGTTTTTGCCAATACTTTTGGAATATAAATTGTGAAATAGTATTCAGTGGGAAATGATATTGTGCAACAAGTAGTACATAACAGCATATATCTTGACATCCTTTCTAATTTTTGTAAGTCCTAGAATCCTGCATATGCTGCTCAAGTTTTTGTGAAATAAACATTTAGATATCAGGACTGAGTTATAAGTGAAAGGAAAAACTGAAGGCGATAGCATGCAAGTTGAAGGAGAGTATGAGTAAAACATTGAAATTGCATCAAGTCTCAAAATATGTGCCATGAATTGCAATGTGAAGGAAGAAGTGAAATGAGCAAGAGAGGTTAGATCAAGGAAAGTTGACGACACAATGGAAATGGACCAACAGCAATAGTAAAATGGAGCAAGAGAAAAGAAGTGTAGCACATGTTAACTTGCGTGCATTCACCAATGAGCAAAATTCAAACGTGAAGCATAAAAGAATTATTTATGACTAGCTTGGACTTGATGACATGATGCATTCTCATCAGTTAGTTTTTGGAACATTATGAGTAGAAATAGAACACAAATTCCCATTAGTTGATTTGTAAAGTATGATAGAACAATATGGAATATTGAACATATAGAGTGGAACAATGTAAAATGTGCAGATCTAAAGAATAATTTCAGTCCTGATAATATGCATTAGTTTGGACAGCAAAATATACTGTCAGTTTATACATGCTAAGTGGAAGTATCCACTATTTTTTGCTTTTTTCAACTTGAGGCATAAATTTGGATTCAATTCTATCTATTTCTAAAATTGCATATATTTTCTCTGCACAATATAGGAATGGCAACTGTTGTTAGTAATGAAAACATCTAAGAAATTTTTGGGTTAATACTGTAGTCGATTATTTCAATGATGTATTGCATTCCAATCAGTGACTTGATAGAAAACAGTAAAGAAGGCTTTTTTTCGGTTCTATATTTGAGCTTATTTTTTTATTCGATTCCCGGAAGGAGTTGTCAGCATTTTTTAACTGAGAAATTCAACACATAAATAATCTAATATTGCTGTTATTTATCGCAAAGAAGTTTAAAGCAACTTTTCAAGTTAAATGGAATGAAATGAATTGGTTCATTACTTCGAGCAATTGCCTTTTGTAGAGCTCCGTTTGATTTCTCGAAGTCTGCTTCATCATTGGATATTTAGGATCACTTAGGGGATCTCTTCCATTCCGAAAGTCTTCCCTCCATTATTTAATTCGTGATATAGTATCTGATCTAAAAGATCATAATTCCTAGTCGTTGCTTAGTTTTCGTGCACTTTAAATTCATATTCGCATGGCTCGCATTGAATCAATTGAGTTTATCTCAATTGAAGACGATGTCAATGCCGTATTTAAAGCCTACAATATGAAGAGGTTAACTTACGAGATTTCATTAGCATTATCTCAGATTGATGACAATTTAGACGATAGTCAAACTCAGACACAATGGCTTGATTATTTTGTGAAGGCAACGACGGAATTTATTGTTACGGATTGCATCAGTGATGATGACCTATCTTGCATCATCGACATCTATCAAATTTTGGTTAGCCGTTGCTGCAGTAAGAAAGAAGAAAATGGAGCATATACGAAGACATCAAGCGACCGAATGAAAGTGCTAGAGCCACTGCTTGAATGTGCTGGCAAGACTGTTCCCGTAAGCGTTGCCGGGCTGAAACGAGCGTTGTGCTTACTTGGTAGTGGCATAGACTCGCAATCACTATGCCGTTTTGCTTCCATACTTAGAGCTCGCCTATCAAAGAATCTTGTTGATGCTGTTTTTTCTTTCCCTACTGTACATATACCAAATACATCCTCCCCAAACCACTCAGACTATACGTCGAAAATCGAATTACCGCCCACTTTAGATTGGTCAGAGTTTCGAGGATATACTGTTGTTTTATGGCTGCGCATATCCCCAGACACGTTCGATGTCAGCGATGAAGTTATTCTCTTTAGCTTTCGAAGGGGAACGGGGGAAGGAGTTGATTGCCGTTTCGTTCGGGATTTATTAGAGTCTTCAAAATTATCACGTCCATCATTCACAATCATTGTGACATCTTACGGCAAAAATTCATCGCGATGTGTACGTTGCCCCACAGGAAATATTGCTGATGATAAATGGCATTTAATTACCGTGAGTCACACATTGCCTTACGTTTTAAAGTCCATTGTGAAAATTGCGATTGACTCTTCAATGCTACTTTCAGCCGATTTGCTTTATCCTGGTAATGGAGTAAGTTACGGGATTGTATCTCGCAGTTCAATTTGTGAAAACCTTGTCGGAGAATTATCCATAGCAGCATTATTCGCTGACGAACTACCTGCATCAGTTCTTCAAACCTTTTTTGCTTCTGGACCAAATTTATTGCCTGGTACTTTTTCGCCCCAAGTACCCAGAGTTCGAGAAGATTTTCATACCCCTTTGTGCAAAGGTTCAAAACTAGATTTAACCACAAAAGCAAATTTAATTTGGGCACTACTTCCATCAAACATTCCCTCTGAAAATTCAACCTGCTATGAGCTTAAGAAAATGGGTATGTCGAGGTTACATCACATTGATATTTCAAGTCCTGCTCTAGCTGCACAAAAGGGCGCTGGAGGTGGACCTCGAAATATTGCCCGTTTGATTGGAGGAGTGAAAGCAGTTCGACCATATCAGTGTGTTAATAATCGGAATGGCAATATGCATGTGGATGTTGGAATTCATGATGTGTGGTTTCGGATTGGAGGTGTAAGATCATTATTGTATACTGCTGCAAGTATTGTGGATTCAGCACTATCTATCCCCAAAGAACTACTATCAACAGATACTATTCAGTCCACATCAATACTCCTTAGTGAAATCTTAACTATATTGGCCCTTTTAATAGAAAATCATCCCACGCATAGGGAAGAAATTTTACAACAGAGCGGGTTCCACATGCTGTCTGTGGTGTTGCAGCGCGTAGCCGAGTCTCCAAATCTGAAATCTATGCTCGATTTTAAAATATTGAGCTCATGCCTCAACTTGATGCATGCTGCTGTACAATGTGACCTGCTCTTTACAGATGGAGAAGGTGGTGAGCTTGTTGGATCTGTGCTTCAAGGATTGATGCTCGACTTTAGGCTATGGTCGGGCACGGCAACCCATGTTCAGCTTGCTCTTTTGCGAGGCATCCAAGCAGTTGTGTGTGAAACTGTCGTTTCTTCCGATGCCAGATTTGTTGAAGTACTTCATCAGTACGTTGGAGCCCAGAGATTGCTTGATATTATGCGTGTTCATATATGCTCAGATTCAGCTGATGTCGTTAACAATAGATATGCAAATATGCAAGGATGCATTGAAGCTTTACAAGCTATGATTTTTTCAATGCTTAATTCGGAGCTGAGCGCTGCTAAAATAACTCCTTCAACAATTTCTCGGGCTCTCTCTGATGAAATGGGTCATGATACAGTAAGAGATATTCCAGGAATCGATTTACGAATGTTTTCCAATCTCAAAGCAGTGATTATGTGTCTGCACGAAAGCCGTAGGCCCATGATGCTCTCTGCACTGTTGCGTATTTTACTGAATCTACGCGAATCACAGCCATCAGCTCTTCGCATTGGCCTATCCGTTTGTGGATTTTCTTCAGTAACCTCTGCAGCAATATTAGCCACCGACAATAAACAGAAATTATCCCAAGCATATCCTCTTTCTGTCAAGAGAGACGTGCTGGCCATAGTTTTATGGCTATTATATGAATCCAAAACTTATGGTGAAGAAAAGCTTCTTCAGTCTTCATGGGATGCTGGGAATGAAAAAATTCGGAGTCCTTCAATGACTACTAATGATCATCCCCCACAAAAAACACGTAGTTTATCAGGGACATCTACAGATCAATTTTTTCTTCGAGATCCGTCTGATAGCATTTCGAGAAATTCAGAGTATACACATCTTGCATTGGCAAAATCAATTGCTTTATGCGTTCGAGCAGGAGGCTGGGAAAAAGTCGAAGACCCAGCTGTACAAGAAGAAGAGCTAGTAGATGTTTTACTTGGAGAAAATTCCTGGAAAATTCCTGCAACTTCTGGAGATAGTAAAGAAATTTCTTACATTCCTGTCCCGCTCTGGCTATCTATTCCTTTCAGCGCTGCAATATTACACACTCGCTGGCTGAGTTCTAGCTGCAAGGCTCGCGTTGTAACAAGCATAAATATGAGCATCAAAAAAGATATTTCAAGTCGACGAGAATTTCTCAAGTACTCAGCTCCCCTGTGGACAGAATCGCTTATCGAGCTTTCCTTATGTGAATATGAATCTAAGGGTAATATAGATAGAAAGGAGAGTTTTAGTAGTGTTGATGAGTGGGAAAATATTCAATTTGACCCAGATGTTACTAATGACCTGGGCATATGTGAAGAACTCTCGATCGATGCCTTAGGATTTCTTATTGGTGAGGTGATGTGTGCTCAAGCACAAGGCTGGTGCATATGGGGCCGCTTATTGGTTAATATTGAGCTGGTGGCCTCTGATGTGCGGGGAGACACGCCAGAGAAACGCTGGACTTCAGATATGATTGGAAGGCTGGTGCGCATTGCAATGAGACGTGCATTGAGAGGTAGAGTATCGGTTCAGCAGTGGTCGTGTTTGACTCTGGATGGCATCTGTAAGCTACTCCTTCTCACCGAAGAAAAACTCTTTCACATCGCAAAAAAACAGCAATTGGATTTGAATAAAGAAGAATACGCATTTGTAATGACACCTATTTTGTGGAAATTGATTGAATGCTTTATTGAAACTTCTCAAGCTATTCGTGTGCTTCTCTCATCTCTTCTTGAGAGTAAGGCTTTCGTTACTGATGACGAGGAGGCTACTTTGATGGCAGTGAAAGCGCAGAGTGTGGTTAGAGTCCTCCTGTCTGTGCTTACTAATAGCCTTGCAGCAAAAAATACTTCCATGAATCAAATTGTATCAGTGACGCAGGAAATAATAGCCCTTCTTCAGATATATATTTTCTTTCCGCCCCATATCGTACCTCCTAATGCGGCCAAAGATGTTTTCCTCAGTACAATGCTAGGCCTCAGAAAGGCAATTGCTGCCTGTAGGATTGATGCTTTAGAGTACTTCGATCTCATCGTCGAGCGTAAAGCTCACCTCGAAGCAGTCGTTATGGATATTGTACACCGTCTCAGTTACCAGAATTCGAGTGATCACCTGTGTCGCATTGAAAATAAATATACAATTCTTACTGGTAAAAAGGAAGTAGCCTCACTTCTTGTTCCAGCTCATGAGTGTTATGAAGTAGATAAAATTTTCGAAACGCTAGAACAGGCTATGCTGCACAATGAGGTAGAGGAGCACGAAGATTTGGAAAATATTGTCCAACTTTCGCTTTTTGGCAGTACTTTGTCATCCGATTCAATGTCAAACGGTAACTCTGATATGGAAATTGGCAATATGCCTCTAGCGAGGGGGTGTACGGGTAGTTTAATGAGATGTACAACAGGGGAAGATGCGTGGTTGAGTACTCAAATCCGAACTCACAAGCAGCGTGCAGAGCAGGACCGCAGACATCTTGGAGTAGCTATGACAGGTCTTGATTCTGATGCTGAGGCTAATTGGAAATCCTGGACTCGGTTTAGTCGACAGGCAGAGGCTGAACTTGATGTTTCATTGTCCCATAGTACTGTTGTATCCCTTATCAGGTAAAGAAATGCAAGCTCCAATTTAAGATTGTGCACTATTTTTAATTAAAAAGTTTGATCGTATTAAGGTTGTGATATTTAAAATCAGTCAGTAATGGTCAAATTACAACATAACTTATGAAAATTTTTAAAAATTATATATTTGCTCATTTGTCAATGCGATTTCATAAAAAGAATTTTCTCATTTCAGTAAATTAGGATTTCCGCAGCAATGATATTTTGAATTCGTGTTTTGTTCATGAAAAAAGCTTCAAATATTTCTTATTAGAAATTTTTGATGTTGACATATGTATCATTTTTGGTGGCATGCATTCATTATATGTAGATCAACTTTTCGTAAAAATATACTCATTGAAGGGTTGAATTTTTTGTAACAAGTTATCATTTATTTAATTTTTCCTATTCGATTTTGATAAAATAAACTATGCAGCTGTAATTGTAGGTTTTATGTACATAATTTTTTTATGTCATTGCTGATATACCTAGGAAACCAGATCATTGGAATGCATCAATTCCTCCAATGACATCATTAAAGCGGTTGTATTTGACTGGCCTATATCGAAATTGCAAGTGGAAATTAACCTGCGATGGGGATTTGGAAGGGTCTGAACCTGGTCGTATGAGGACAACTTTAGTACCGGTCGAGGGTTCAAATCCTCAAGAAGCGCTTATTTCAGTAAGAGAAAGGGCCCATGCTCTCCAGTTGAGCGCTTATCCGTCCAATATAAATGCCACTATAAATACGCAGACTGGGAAAAATGGAGGCACAGGACGAAAAATGATGTTAACTGGGGAGGAATTGAGAATTCAGCTTGCTAGGAAGTGTAGTCAATATATTGTTGATGTTACTAAAGGGGAAAACAAGTAAGTCAATTGGTGAAATTTTGTTGGCTAAATATTCCATACCCTGGATTAATGCAATGCATTACCAGTAATGTTAGCATTTCTGGGTAGTCTTTACTGCATAGTTTCTGTTATTAGATAGTTGTTACTCTGCCATTAAGGCTACTAAATATGTTACTGGACAGTAATTCTAAATGTGTTGGAAGATTTTTGTCCCTCAATATAAAAAATTCTGGCGGTCCTTGAATGGATATTAGGGAGTAATAAACACATTAACAGTTTATTAAGTTATGCAGCCTTTATTCGCTGCTTATTGAATATAATTGGTTGACCATGAAAGAATATGAATCATGAAAATTAACATTCGCATATGAAGTGGCAAGTCATCAAGTTCAAATTTGAAATTCAACTAATTTCTGCTTTTCAGCTCACAAGTCAATATACAGTTTAGCTTGTACAATTTAATGTTTAACATGACCCACTTTAGGTTTAATAAAGAATGCAACAATTTTTTTGTATTTTTATGAATATGATGTTACTAAGAATTAATTATCGCATCTATGGATATTTTGTTCCGAAAAATATGTATTTCATATTTAAGCTGCAAATTGTAGTTTTGAAAAGTGTTAATTGACCTTCAGCAACTAGCCAATTTTAAAATAATCAAAATAAGACAATAGATATCCCCTCTCTTTCTTTGTGAAACGTATGAGACAAATTCAACATTCGAATCTTGCTTTATCATTGCTAAATATTCATTTCAGTGTATCTGCAGAAGAAGAGGAATTAGCTGACACTGTGGGAAATGAAGGTGAAAATGGAGCTGATTTATTAGAGGTAAAGCAATGCATTTTCTTTGATTGCAGTTTTTAGAGTGATTTACTGCCGGTCAACAAAATCAAGCTGGAGATAGTGTAAAATATGCTGTTTAGTTATTATGAACCTTTTTAGCCTTTCAGAAGTTCTGAACTTTGACCTTTCGGGAAAGTTAAACTCATTTTACAAGCTGAAAAGTTATTAAAATATGTTTTCATTTTGAAATCCTCTCTTCTTAGTGGTCTATTTATTTTTTTCAAATTTTCTTTTTCAGTGTTCTTAAGTTGCTCATTTTCATTTGTCATATGAGCAAAGAAAAATCTTATAAAGTATCGCATCGAATAGAACAGTTTTCTACATGCACTTCTATTTGCTGATGTATCATTTAAACTTAGGCAATGAATCTGTGGGCAAGGTTCATTCAGGCGCCTCCTTTATTAGCTAATCCAGAAAAGAATTTCTTAAATAGTGTTTTAATAGGTTTATCTTCATTGCACTGATGGTTTATTTTAACGGGAGATGCGGTAGCTACATGCCTACAGTCATTTTAAATTGATTAATATTGTTTACTATTACCCTTAAATTAGGCTTCATGCGACACAACTAGTTGTTGCTACTGTAACTTTGGTTATGGAAGGGATTTTTCACTGAACTTTCTTCATTATGCAGTAAACATTGGATGCAATAAATTTGTTGGGACAATAAATTAATTTGTCTCATCGAGATGCTGAACTCGGACAAAAATGGATGTGCATTTATTTATTATATCCAAAGTTTACTTTATATCATACCTGTTTCTGATATGATTGCATAGGATACTTGGGGTGTTGTAAACCGAACATCCTATCACGAAGATGACGATCTGGATGAACCATTACTTGGCGAGTATTCAAATCTAAATGTGGTAGACGAAAGCATTGATGACGCTCGGAAGAAAGATAAACTTCAACGTGAAAACGATATCCAAACTGTCCACGAAAGGCTCACAGAAGCCAGTGGGGATATTATCCCAGCAACTGATGTACAGACCGACGGTAATCAATCGCCCATTGATATGAGTCCTGCAGGGTTGAACCAGCCAAAACTTTTCCCCAAATTAGCAGAAATGCTTCGTCTTCCGCCTGGCCAGGGAGGGGGATACATAACTACCTTGGTCAGGCCAAAGCGAAATTTGAGAGGTAGGGCAGTTATAGTGAATAAGCACCTGTTTTTTGTTCCTGAGGGAGCAAAGGAGGATGAATCTGGTGGGGGAAACGGGGGTGGGGGAGTTACCGATGAAGCTGATACAGCTCATATTCCAGCCATCAAGGCGAAAATTAAAAGCTGGTAGTTCTTTACTTTCTTCAGAAAATTATAATTTTTCATTTTTCTTCAAATGTACTCTTGGCCATTTGGAAAGATATATTAAATTTAGCTTAAACTGTTGTGGTGAACTATATGAATTAAGGGCAGCAATTTGAGATCAAGTTCCAAACTTGAAATTGCATCAGATCCAGACATTAGTTACATCTTGCAAATAATATGCTCTTCCTTTGTCTCCTCCGGACAATCTGATGCTATACATCCTATAATAGAACTGTAGTTAAATTCGGATGTAACGAACCTGTCAGGACTACTGAATAAATTTGTTATGTACAAAAATCCAATGCTGAATTTAGTATAATATGCCTTTTTCATGTATTCGTTAAAAGTGAGCATTTTACAGAACCAAATAATTTTTATCCATATTAATTTATTATAGAATAATAGAAATATATTTTTATAATAGATGATGTGTAGAAAAATATTTATGAAAACCTCAAATATGAAACCATGGTGTTTTATTCGCAGGGATATAGCAATATGACTCAATTATTCTATTGTCTAATGAATGAATAAAACTAAATAAACTGCACAAAAAACTTTATATCGGAGAAAGAGTGAGGTTTTTCGGCTAGAAACTATTCCATTGTGTTGTGTTGTGCTGTAGACTCACTAGTTTATACAGTTTTTCTTTATCTTGTTGAATTTAAGTGTTAAAATTGTTCTTGTTAAGGCCACTCGGACTGGTGAGCTCTGTGTATCGACGAAGATATCGATTGGTTGATAGCGCATTGGAAATATTTTTTCGAAAGGGAACGAAACGTGCCTTATTCTTAGATTTTGGGGTCACTAGAGAAGATGTAGAGTTGAGAGAAGACTTTATTCGGTTCTTGGTCAGGGTAAGCATCAGTTATGTCTATACATAATTTGTAAAATAGCTGATTTATATTGTTTTGGAGTTGATATATACTTTAGTTTTTCTAGTGATTATGCTTAGATTTTGAATATCATAAGAGGGAAAATGTTAGGTAACAATCTTCAATTCATTTTTCAAATTTTTTGGCAAGAGTATAAGATTGCTCTGCATATCTTTAAGAATGAATAGATTTTTATAAAGGACCTTGACAGTTTATATTGTATAGTTTTTTCATATGCAGTTCATATCACACTGAAGCTAGATTTAACTATAGTATAAAGGAAATGGGAATTTTCAAAAATAAGTTTACTATTTGTTGTGTTTAAAATGTTAGATTTTGCTGTATCTCTGTGAAGGTAGCTATGTATGAATCCTTATGAAAATATTTACAATCATATTATATAAATTCGAAGTCCGTATATTTTCCGTATACTTTTCAAAATTATTCAATGTGTATGAACATGACGATATGAACTGTAAAAACAGATTTGCCCGAGAGGGAGCCTTAAATACGGGCAGACATGGCGGTTGCAGCAGCTTTGGCAGGGTCGACGAATATCAAATTTTGACTATTTGATGGGTTTAAATACCCTAGCTGGTCGTAGTTATAATGATCTATGTCAATATCCGGTATTTCCGTGGGTACTTTCCTGCTACAATTCTGACCATTCAGAGCTTAATCTGCATGATCCTGCATCATTTCGAGATCTCAGTCGACCAATGGGAGCATTAGATGATGCTAGATTGGCTGAATTCTTGAATCGCTATGAGTCTTTTCAAGATCCTGATATTCCAGGTAAGCATATTTTAATTGGGCACGTTTATGATATGACTACCTTGTTAACTGAAGAACTGATAGTTATTAGTTCAAATGTATCAATTCGAGGCTTATGAATTTACTTATTTGTTAGATGCAGTAACTGAGGTAAATTTTTTAGTAATTACATATCATTATTGTCAAAAATTACTATTTTGGAGTTAAGATATGAAAGTGAAACCCCCGTCGATAATTGTTATTTTTAATTTTTTCCAAAAAGTAGTTTTATGCACTGTGTGCCACAAAGCTGAAGACTTTTCTTTTTTCGCCCAGTTTTTTTTATGCAACTTTAGTTTTCATAAAGAATGTACCATTCAACAAAACAAACTCCTGAAATGCACTTATATTTATATCAATTAACTTTTTTCATTAATTTATGCATTTTAGATAGAGAATTTCCAAATTTTAAAAAAATATTTGTCTATAAGTAGTCGATGGTAGTCCAGGGAATAAAGAACTCAAAGCTCCTAGTTGTTCCAGAATCGACCAAAAGTTTGTACTGCCATGTAAATGGTCAATATATAATTATTTTAAAAAGAGTCATTTCAATGAATGGTTTTTGGTACTGATTAGTTAAAGAAGAATATTGGTTCTTTATCGGCGGTTTAAGATTATTGATCAACAAATTTGAAAAGTGAATTGAAAGACTGATAGGGCAAAAGCAACTATCAAAAATCCTTTAATCAAGGTCCTTCATTTAGGACAAATTTTTTTATAATCAATGCCTTGTTATTGTATTAGTAACTTACCTTAATTGATACCGTCTATATTTGGTTAGATTCGACTTAAGTGAATTCAGCTTGCCCTAATTGATAACCCTTTTCAATTAGTACTGTATGCCCAGTTTGAGCAAATACTTTCATGGAGTCCTACTCTATTGCATAACCGTTACTATTGTATCTTCTATTTTTCCTAAAAGTAATATATAGATAGTACTTTATGTAGAGAAATTTGTAAGCTTTATATTTCAAAGTTGTTTAGAAATGAATTTAGAAAACAATTCAAATGGATGCATGTAGAGGCTAATCTGTCATGATACACACCAACAATGGACATGCACTTAGAATGCAGCATATGTACAATGGCATACATATAATTATTTTACAATTACACTCCATCGGATAGATTGAAATTATGAGCAGCTAAAATTTCAGCCTCCACCTCATTCAGACTTCTTTGTGTTACCTCCATCGCTGCGCTGCAGTCATTTATGTATCATACAATAGTAACAGCAATGTTGTGCGGTATTCTTCTTTGGTACTATGTGTTCATCTCCGGTTGAATGTCCTAGGAAAATCTACTGTATGAAGCTATTTACGGCTTAACTGCTAGAATAAAACGACGTTATGCATCAGTGCACCGAAAATCATTGGCTTCACTTTTTTCTTCGAGTTAGGTTCATAAGAACAGCTTCACCCCATTTAAGTTAACATAGATTTTAATACTTTGATACGTGAGGAGATATATTTTGACATTGTACTTAGCACAAATTTATAAATGGTTTATCAATGAACACTGAAATGAAAAGTGGTTTTTTATTACTTCTTTCTGACTGAAATTATTTTTCAATGATTTTGAGAAAGTACCCAAATTAACAAATGCGGTATTTTTTGCAGCATTTATGTACGGGAGCCATTACAGCACTGCAGTTGGGGTCGTTTTACACTTTTTAGTTAGAATTCAGCCCTTCTCTGACTTACACCAAAGCATGCAAAACGGCACATTTGACGTCCCTGATAGGCTATTTTCCAGTATACCAAGGGCTTGGGAGCTGTGTACCAGTGCCCTATCTGAGGTCAAAGAACTAACACCAGAGTGGTATAATCTCCCCGATTTTCTACGAAATGTGAATGAATTCGATTTTGGGGCTACTCAAGATGGAGATGTGGTGGATGACGTAGAGCTACCGAAATGGGCATCTTCTCCAGAGGATTTTATAATGAAGCACAGGTGCGTTTGTTACTTGTATATATTTTCTATAAAGTTGATGTTCCATAAATCGATAATCCTCTAAATGATACGCTCTCTCATTTGATAGCTTTAGAATTCCATCAATCTCGGTCTGCTGGTGTATAGTGATATCTATAATCCGATATGTTTGATTAACGTATAATTTTGGGGGTAATCGATGGTACCTTTTATGATAAAAATATTGGATATTGAAATTTGATACTTTACCCCCCGAATATAACACCATGGTGTTGAATTTTATTCGCCCTGATGAATTGACACAAAATACTTTTTACCAAATAATTATTCTTGTTAACTATGCCTTCGGTTCATGAATGCTGCCTCTTTTCGGATGTGAGATTGAGAAGGAATGATTGTTTCATATGCAATTTTCATCAATAAAACTTATCAAGATGCTTACATCATCCTTTAAACTATGCGTCGAACAAAAATTCATAATTATGGAAAAAAAAGACGCAAAAAAATCCTTAATAATTTGCACAAAATTTAACGTAACCTATAAACTTGTAGTATTTCTGGAGAATAAAAGGTTTGTTAAAGCAGTACTCGATGAAAATATAGAGCAGGTACTGCAAATCTTGATATTATAGCCAAAATGGATGATTTTAAGAAAAATAACTATTTTACTAGAGAAGTAAGATTTTAGTGGGTTGTAACGTACCTTGATGGCCTTTGGCTCATAATGACTTCGTCTTGTTGAAAAATCCATTTGCTGAATAATATTTGAAAGGTTCGAAGATTTCAATTTATTTAGTGATCTTTTCTTTTCTAAACTGCATTATTTTATATGACAGGAATGCCCTCGAGAGTGACTACGTAAGCGAAAACTTACATCACTGGATCGATCTGATATTCGGATACAAACAGTTAGGCCCAGCAGCAGTAGAGGCTCATAATGTATTTTACTACCTAACATATTATGGAGCAATTGATTTGACCCAAATAAAAGATGATGCCTTAAGAAAGGCCACTGAATTGCAGATTGCGCACTTTGGACAGTGCCCCATGCAGTTATTTAAGCGGCCTCATCCTCCTCGCGGGACCCGAATATTGATCCCTCGACCGCTCCCAGCTTCCATCCAGGGTTTTGACATGTGGCAACATGTGAGTGTGCTTAAATATAGAAACCCAAGTACACTAAAATTAATTAAAACGAAAAGTCAAATTGTGCCAATTTTAGCCTCAGATTTGTTGAGTATAATTAATTCTGTTTGTACTGATTGGTGGTCCTAGCAGATTTGTTATATCCGATGTTTTCTGTTCAAATTTTAAAAAAATTGGTATGAATTATAAATTTTTCCCGTTTTTATTAATAAAATATAGTTAAGACAATTCATGTATTCTTGTATGGAATTGTTGATATATATCTTTTTAGAGCATCGCTAGCGTGTTACTGTTATACCTGTAAAAGTATTTGTAAAGCAATTTGGTACAAAATGCCAAAAATCAATATCTGCTCCATCCAGCAAACATTTTTTGTAAGTGCTATTTTAAGTGTACACGTATTGCTTATATAGACACTGAAGTATTCATAGATTCTGCGAATGAAAAGATTTAAAACAGAATGATAATTTTGATTACATCATGACCCATGCATTACTCTTTATTGTTTGCTATTATGGAAATGGGTATTTCATTTCACTGTACAACTAGTGGATAAAGTCTAGCGTAGTCGTCTGGTCTTCACTCATAATAATTATTTTTTTAATCTCGGCAATTTAATATGTTGGTTCATAAAGTGAGTGCATAAAATGAAGTAAATAGTATTGAATTCCAATTTTTCATTTTTTTAGAACTGATGTGATATATGTTGACATTTCACTAATTTCTAATTCTGATGATAATTTGCTAACACAGTTCAGTAATAATGGAATTATTCCGGTATAAGATGAATATATTGTTTAGGGCTTGTTCTGCCACTTTAGTTCTAAATAGTTTTCTTCATAATTAAATGCTGCGTTATGATGTTAGCAACTTAAGATGGATATATTCTGCTTACTACACATTTAGCCAGTTTAACTCTACTTCATTTTTTGGGTCGTGCAAAGCAAAGTTGATAACAGTCATGTCTCGAAAATGCCCCAATTCTTTATTTTGATGTTTTTTCTTCTAATTATTTGTGTTGCGGAAGAAACTTTTCCTAGTTTGTCTTATAGTTCAGTTTACATGTACCAATCTAAATCTTTTGATAAAATTGAATAAGGGTTTTTAAGCAATACTCTAATACCGAAAATAAGTTTCTGACAGATAATGACATGTAGATTGCAACATGATAAAATTTTACATTGATAGGAGTCATTTGAAAGTGGACGACGCACAGTAGTAAGTGTGGAACCTATCTCTAGTCGCGAGAGTCTCGTGGGGATAAGGGGGCTTAGGGTATTATCCGACAATAGAATTCTTGCAGTCAACGGGCTGGGTCTTGTGGAGGTGTATAGGTACTCGTGGGGGACTCAAATACCCCCACCAAACTCTGGGGACAATATGAGGTAATATCAAAGTCAAAAATACAAAAAAATGTACAGTATGTAACTTCGAATATTACAAACTTGCTTTGAACAAATTTTTCGTTTGAAATAAATTAAAAAGTTCTGGTTATCATGTCAATGTTTAGTTTCAGATTTTCTAATGTAGTGAATTTCGAATGGAAGAAGTTGATTCGGGGGTCTATTCAAATTCGCTTTATCCAAAAGTTACTGTACTGCATACAAATAATTTAAAGGGCTGTTGTGTAATTTAAGTTTTTAACACTATTTCTAACTCGAGTTTAGATAAATGTTTTCAATAGGTGTTTGAAATTCAACATATAATTAATGTCTTACAAAAGGTTAAATTTGATTTTAAAAAGTTTTGAATCATTTGTCTTGGTTTAAAGTTCAAAATAAATACGCTTTTATTAGCTTTTTGTCTTTTTTTATTGATTAGCGGGCTGGAGCTTCAACGCGTTATTGCCCCATTCGAAACTCTGCCTAGAATTTTGTTACATTCGCATCTACCCACCAATTCAATCAGGTAAGATAGCTTATAGCAGCGAATTGCCATTTGAAATTATAGAAACCTTTTTATTAGATGGATCATTCTACAGGCTCATGATTCGCATGAATCTTTACCTTTTGTTACTTCACGGGTACAAGCTCGGTTAAAGACGAATTTGGCCCTATATGTACTGTTATCGTTTGATGATATGATCCACAACTATTTGAGATACAAGTAATAGTATTAGAACCCTACCATTCTTCATGGAAGTTTACTTCTTAAATATCATTGAACTATTGACCTATTAAAGAAATCGCCATTGAAATATATTAAATTCAAAGGATTTTATAAGAAAAAATTTAAGTGGTATTTTCATGTTCCTTGAACATATCGCGGGATGTGGAAATTCGCTTATTTTTACTGAAAATCGATAATGTGTGGATCTGATGCAACTTGAAATTGGTACCTTGGAGAGCTTGAATTGGTGACTCCGAATATAGTTCACATCTTAGTTTAGATGACCCGTAGAAAATATATGAACAGATGTAGCTGAATATGATTTAGATAGATCAAAACTGTCCAAAAACGATTTTACTATTTACATACTGGAATTCGCTGAATCATTTTTTTGTCTAGAAATAAATTAACCATATTATTCAACAACTTTCTAGAGGATAATTTTAGTGATGTAGAGTAAACTTTGGATATAACGAAATTGCATGTAACTGCTTTTCACTTATAACAAATAAGTCAAAAGTCATATTATGGCAAATTCAGCTTTATAATTTCGTATCCAGCAAATTCATTCAGTGATCCCTACAGATTAGTATTATTCCATATTTTGAACTGTATGTGCTAGTATCTTTGTATGTATAAGGCAGTTAAATATTTTGAAATGAAGCACCTTATTATATATTTCATTTTTGGTATTTATCACCGCAGTTCGTCCTATGCTCGCTCTGTTTCACCAGTTTTGGTCATAAAAGGCGGAAGGTTAGTTTTTAGTGGGGGGCACCCTAGTGGCGCTGTACATGTATGGCACATAAATTTGGATACTGGTGCAGTCATCGGCGAAGCTTCAATTTACGCCCATTCAGCTCCAGTGACATGTTTAGCGAACCTCGATGTTGGACACACAGGTCAGGATATGCTGTTATGCGGCTCTATGGACTGTACAGCTTCGTTATGGACTATCCGTCGACTTAATTCGAATTTTAATGCTCCGAGAATTGATAAATTGCCTGTACAGATTCTGCGTGGGCATTCTTCTCCTATACTCGCTTGTGCAATAAACGATTCTCTAGGTTTAGCATTGACATGCAGTGCATCGCGTGCGTTGATTCACTGTATCGAATATCCGAGATTATTGCGAGTTATTCGAAAAACACCAGAGGATAAAGAAAGTACCTTTGTTGCCTGTGGACTCAGCATGCATGGATATATTGTCCTCGGGTCAAATTCTGAGAGTGATTGTCAACTACTGACATATACTATCAATGGCGTATTGGTTACTAGTATCACACAGCATAATTGTGCAATACGGCAGATTACTATAGTCGGTCGAGGCTCGTGCATTCTAGTTGTTCTTCAATCGAATCATACTAGTCAGGGCAGTGCTTTATTAGGTTCAGAACCCCCTCTGCAAATTCGAAATATAGTTGATCTTTCCATACTGTGGGCAATGCCTCGTGAAAAACTACCATACTTTCCTACTAGCATACCAATTGATACTATTGATCTTGGCTCAAGCGTGGATACTCCTGTTTTTATTAGCTTGGGTATGCTAGATGGAGGGATA
Organism: Vaucheria bursata; assembly: GCA_032358265.1. Taxonomy (NCBI): domain Eukaryota; class Xanthophyceae; order Vaucheriales; family Vaucheriaceae; genus Vaucheria; species Vaucheria bursata. Next base: position 6,426 of record JAULBW010000852.1, on the reverse strand, counting down.
TGTTTGATGGCTTTACCTGATGCTGAAGACTGGATGAAACATCAGAAGCAAGGCCCAGTCGGTACAATTATAAATGCCCCTGTGAAAATGGTCCTCGGTACAGTGCAGACGGCACAGTTTATTGCCAGCAGAGCTGCAAAAAGTATGGGGGGAGTATATAAGACGGGGGAGGGTATTGCCAAGGAGCTGATTACCAAGGACCTAATGAGAAGTGTTCAGAAAGCAGGGCTAATTAGGGGACTTGTGGATTACCTTAATCAAGATGTGGATAGTCAGAATGGCAGTGCTTCCCATAGTTAATTCATTCACTCTTAGTTTTGTTTAAATCGAAAGTCTATATGTAGGAATATATATCATGTACAGTACATGTTGTTTTCGTACTTAGTCCTTTTTCTAATTGCATTTTCAGGATGACCTACGTAGTTAAATATATTACTGATTACAAGTTTGACAATGCCAAATTTAAGAATAAATGACTTGGCCAAGTTGTCCAATAAGATTTCACTGAATTGGACTTGAAGCATAGAAATTCTGGACCAAGATAGAAATCATTATATTTGTGGTTCATTGATCACTTGGCATTGCAGAGATGATAAAAAATGCTTTGAGATTTCTGAAAAGATTCTTATTTCAAACTTACTTCAATTGTTCGTTTTAATGGAAGATTAAGTTTCTTCCTACTGTCTCATCATAATATTGCATGATAATATCGAATAACATTCTCAAAAGGATTGAAAATTGACTTTGAAAAATTAATAAAATCTGGCAAAACAAACAAAATTTATTTTAGCCAATTAAATTTTAGGGTCCGGAAATCTGCTATTATATCATGTATTTGACATTTGACTCGATTTTTACACGTGAAAAACAATAGAATATCAAGGATGTTCATAACATGAAATTGAATAATAGTCAGAGGCATTTAAACTGACCTTAATGTGAAAAATAGAAAAAATACATATTCTTGTAACATTCAAAATCTGTTGTTCTTCAGCAAGAAAATTAATGCGTTAGAAAATTTTGCAGGTAGTCAAGTTTTATTCAAATAGAAGTTGCAAAAAAAAGGAAACTAACACAAAAAAGAAGCAATTTAAAGGAATGATACTGAGCCAATCTCTAAAAACGGGCAAAAAGAAAAGATAGTGAAATTGCAAAATTAGCTGCATCAAGTTTTTCCACTCAACATTTTTTTTAACTCCTATGTTTTGATAGTACTCTAAGGCATGTTTTCAGCAATGCATAAATTTTTCATTTCATTTTTATCAGTTCTATCACATACTTAACTTCATCAGTATATTTTTGGAAACTTTGCACTTCAATAATATTGTCAATTATGTTTTCAATATTTTTGTTCCCTTTTTGTAGCTCTCCTTGAGCATTCACACATTGCAAACTAATTTTAATTGAACTCTATTTAGAGCGTTACTTTCAATGTGGGAACATTTTTGAATTAATTTAGTGACAACTGCTAAGGTTCTTTCAGTAACTCATCTGGTAGTAATTGTGTACCTTGACAATAATTCAATTACATTCAAGTAGTAGTAACGTCAAGATGATACTATTTCATAAAAACCACTTATAAAATGTTATATTTCTTACCTGCAAACAGTAATTTAAAAACTTTCTGCCAGGCAATGTGCCAAGTGCTAGCACTATCCTGGCAATTACTATTTTATAAAATCTCAGTACCTGCTAGTATACCTCTTTAGCTTTTAAAATTGCAGTAAGTTTAATTTAAAAAAAGGTGATGCACAGATTTTGTATGCATTCCGAAGTAGAAGAATTGTATTTTTGGATGTAAAACAGAGTGTCACAAAAATCTGTTACCACAGACCTGGTGAGAAGTGTTCAAAAAATGGAACTTATTAAATGGCTTATAGGGCACTTCAAGATTTAGCTAGTCAGAATGACCCCACATCTTGTGGTTAATTTATTCTTTGTTTTACTTGAATAAAAATATACATCTTGTACAGTTCATAAAGTTTTTGTATTTGATCCTTTTCAAGTTGACTGCTTATAACTTAGAATTCATATTTTATGCTAGTTTTTCAGAAGCAAATAGCAAACTTAACTTTTTTACTTTAAACAATACAGTAATTGTAAGATTGTTTGCAATGATTGTTTTTGAAATAATATTTTAGACATAATATGAAGTTTGTTTAAAATGTATAAAATTTAAAATAGTAAATTATATTTCAACCAAGTTTGTTTATTAAGTGGACTAAGTACAATAGATTCTAAAAAGGTAATAGAATACATCAGTTCTTTATTGTATTCTGTTGAAGTTGAAGAATTTAAATAACTAACCTAATGCAAACTGATGCCCAAGTTGCCAGGAAAATGATTGAAGTTAGTATTTAATGTGATTCAGTCCAATCATCATGGAATAATTTTCTATTTCAATTTTTAAAAGTACCAAATACTACTGTAAACAAGTAGATAATCATATACCAAAAATACCAAGGTACAGAAAAGGAGTCTTTTAAACTAAATGTGGCAAAAAATGAACTAAAGGCTTTGAAGCAATAAAATACAATTATACATAAATCAAGTTTTTAGGATTGATTAATTTAAGAAAATAATGCATCTGTCTTAAAAATTTTTAGAATCATTATGTTACTGGCAGTAACACTATCCAAGCAAAGGCACCACAATTGATAATGAGTGTCCAGTAATATTTTCAGAGCTTTTTTAGTGTACCAGTAACACAAATAAAAAAAAATACAAAATTATCATGTAACAAATATATCAGTTTTATGCACATCCAGTAACACATGCCGGGGCAATGACGCCTTTGAAAGAGCTATCCAGTATCCGTAGTGTCCAGTAAAATGAGCATCATGCAAGAATATAATTGTATTGTATTAACACTGGGTGGCATTTTTGTACAGAACTTTATTTTGCAACTAAAAGCATAGTAATTTTTCTCATTCAAATATTAAAGTTAGCTCTTAGCCAACAGTGTGATTAATAACCAATAATGGTATAAATGTAATTTATATTGTTGGATATCTCCTTGGCTAATTGTTGGGAATCAAGTCTCTTAGGTATTAATTCTTTTTTTATAGCTGTGGTCAGTTTTATTTATGACGTTTCAAGTAAATTAGCTGCACAGATGCCAGTAAGGTCATATATTTTGTTGCCTTGATGAAATTGACTCACTTCTATCAACACTATTAGTGCATGATAAATATGCATATATCTATCACAGTTTATTGTGCTGTGTTATGTTTCATGTTTCTAACACTAATAACTTTGTTTTGCAACCTAAGAAACATTTTCTCAACCAAATTTAATTGTAAAACCATTTAGCTCTGGATGTTTTTAGACTTATCCCAACCATGAAATAAAGTAAAGGCAAGCAACTTAAAGAAAAGTATTTGCTGCAAAAAAATATTCAAAACCACAAGTGTCCATAGCCTTGGTTTGCATCCTAGCATTTACTTTACACTTCCAAGTTCCCCACTATTGCTTCTTTATATTTCATGATTTCTACATCCCAAAAAAATATCACAGTACCAAGCAATCATCCAGGACAAATATTATTTGGTAGTCTATCAGAACATCTTTCCTTAATTTTCTTTCTGGTAGGTCACTTTATCATTGTAAGATAATAAATGTAGCCTTAAAACTAGCATATTCTAAAACACAATTAGATGAATAGCATGCGTTGTGGCACTAGATGTCAGCTAGCTCACACAGCAAAAAGGTTCTGCTGATCCTCACCATGAATCTTGCCATTTTGAGTTTTTCATACCTTAACAGGAGTTTTCTATTGCATCTTGATTAGCAGGCTATGATTACTTTATATTTCCATGTGCCTGTTGCTGAGGAGTTCTGTGTGCTTGCACTTTATTTAGGTCTATAAGCTTGCTGCCAGGAACTAACCCCTAATGGAATTAATTCTATTCTGTAGCTGCGGTACATTTCTCCTAATGCTACGTTGATGTTTCAGTTCCAATTATGAGAACAAATTCCAGTTTAGATCATGACAAGTTTCAGTAAGTGATATTTTGTTGTGTTGATGAAGCTATCTCACTTCTATCAACACAATTTAGGATGTAATAATACATGTAGTCTATCACAGATTTCTTGTGTTTATGTTGCATGCTACATTCCTAATGCAAATTTCATCAGCTGTATTTCAAGTGCAATATTTACAGGTTTGTTGCTGCCTCAATGATCATTTTATTAGAAGTTAACTTTGCTACGGTCAATATGGTTTTTCATTTATTTCTTTAGTGTAATGAACTAAAAACCAAGATGAAGACCAAAAATTTTAAACCATGAAATGGTCACTAAAGCTTAGAATAAAATAAAGCTGCAGAAAAACTAGCAATTGCAAGAGAGACTCAACTATTCTTAGTTGACTCTTAGAATTAAAGAATAAACAAAAGTAGAACAAGACAGGGCAATATTAAGGATTTTACAGAAACAAAACCAAGAAGAAGAATGCTCAATATTAGTAATGGTTTTTTGCTACTGAACTGAAAATATCAATCTAAAATTTCACATTTTAAACCAGCTAAGTTTATCAGTTTAACTGAATATGCACTACATAGACTATATAAACTAATATGTAGATATTAGGAATTAACTTCTAAGGGAGTTAATTCTGTTCTGTAGCTACGGTACGTTTCTCCTAATACTATGTTAATGTTTCAGTTCTAACTATGAAAACAAGTTCCTACTTGAATTATAAGAACAAGTTTCAGTAAGTGATATTTTGCTGTGTTGATGAAGTTATCTCACTTCTATCAACATAATTTAGGATGTAATAATGTACGTATTCTGTCATAAATTCCTTGTGTTCATGTTGTGTGTTACATTCCTGACAGTAGACTATATGCAAGCCTCTTTTGGTAAATTGCCAAGCATGATAAAACCAGATTAGTTGCTAAATGGTCCTAACATTGAGTCTCAACAGGTTTTACTATTTAGGCCTCAACTCAGTTCCTGTCTCCCTGAAAAAAGAACAATCTTGTCATTGCAGACTGCCTAGAACTTTTGTCCTAGTTCATTCTCATTGAGCTCTTAGTTTGGCTGCTTGCTACTTTCATTTCTTTTTAGTACCATTTATAGAAAATTTACATAATTCAGTTACTTACCTTATTTAATCAGATAATAACTCCACAACTTTAGCCAAACCAATGACCACCCATTTAGTTTTATCTGCATATAACAGTTTAGGTCAGCTGTATAGGTTCAACAGAGTGCTGAAACCTCTTCTACATAGTGCTTTGTTACAGATTCTATCAACATTCTCTTCTATGAAGATACCTTTTTTGAACCACTAAAACATAATTTGTTATTACAAAGTTGCCAAGCAAAGTGAGCTTGATGAATGTGCCATGTTGTTCAAGTGGCATTCTTTCTTTATTTCTATTTTAAATCAATTATTGTCTTGCATTACTGATTTGAATATCACTTCTTGTCATGGAATCCTGAAGTGATGATTGTAAAAATATCACAAGTATTCATAGTACATCCTCATCAAGTACTGCCATATTGATAAAAAAGATGGCTAAAAAATTTGTACAACTTACATATTTACTAGAAAACAGAAATCTGATGAATTCCATAAAGAATTGGATAGATCCAATTACAGTTATTTCACTTCTTTTATTGTAGGTACTGAAATTCATAACTCTTATGCCCCACTAGAGATTTGCAAATAAAAATTTGAGATGAAATTTTCTTGTACTTCATATTTTTGCTTGTGTATCAATTAGTTTACTTTAAATAAATCATTTCTATATTTCTGCTTGATATAGACCTTGGTTTCTTGATTTGAAAAATTTTTCCTCTCTCTGTACCAACATATTTTCCTAAAATGTTGCTTATTTTGGGCTACTAGTTTACTAAAAAGTAGCTTAAAAATCATCAATTTACATCTAACATTTTGTTTACAATCCATACTTTGGGTAGTGAGTTACTGCAATAACAGTTTTATTAAGCACATACTGAGCAGTGGCTACTTATCATTTATTTTAACTCCAGTAGTACTTGATTATACCTATGGCCACAATTTGGTTACTGGACCAGGTTTTTGCACAACATGCACTACAGTAAGAGATATGTGCAAGCAAATGCAAAGGAACTGAGAACTATGTAATGGTACTCAATAAAATTTATCTTTCATGTTACAGGTAATTGATGTCAGATCTCACCAGATACAATAGCATGTGTGTAAACAAAATAAATAAAACAAACTAAAAATACAAAAAAAAACATGCAGAGCAATAATGTATTAAGATGTATTGCTGTATTGACAAGATTCATTGCTATAAACACAAAAGACAGCTATTTTTCTTCAATGTTTGAATTGAAATTATGTTAGGAATTAACCTGTTAACAGTTAATTCATGTTATAGCTGTGGAGTTCTGTGTTACGGCAAGTCATCTTTTTGCATATTAAGTTTATGG
>JAULBW010000841.1:0-29505 GCA_032358265.1 Vaucheria bursata | reverse complement strand
AGGTTGATACTCCAACTCAGTTCTTTGGGAATAAAGAGCAGACCAAGACTTTCCTGGCCCAACTTTCAATATATTTTTTTCTGCAAGAGTCCCACTTTCCAGATGATTATTCCAAGACCTTGTTTGCAATAAGCTACATGAAAGGTATGGTTTTCAACTGGGCCCTTCCCTATTTGAACTTGGACTATGGAATGTTATATGATTATGATCAGTTCATCAAGATTTTCAAGATTACCTTTGGTGACATGAACCGACCATGACAAGCAGCCAGGGAACTGTTAGAGTTAAAGCAAGGTTGTCATCCCGTTTTATCCTATTTAGCTGATTTTTAACATCTAGCCCTTGAACTCAATTGGTCCAATTCAGCTCCACTCCTGGATATGTTTGATAAAGACTTGCATAGAGAGATTAAACAAGCCTTGTGCAACTATGAGCATCCAACATCATTGACCAAATTTTATAAATTGGTATCCTGCATAGACAACAGACACTGTGAGTTTTGTCAGGAATTTTCTTATACCCCTCAACCTCTTGTTTGTCCTACTCCTATGGTCAATGATGGAGTTGAAGACATGATTATTGGCAGTACACAACATCAAGGACCTCTGAATACTAAACAACAAAGACGTATGGAAAATAATCTTTGTTTCTACTGCGGCAATGCAGGACATACTATAGTAACTTGCCCCAGACGTACTGGTCAAAAGAAATCACACAAGGACCATTCTGACAAACACTTAGTTGGGACTACAATGCTTTCTGACCTTAACTGTCCTTAATTACAAGTGGACATATGTGTGATGGGTCTATCTGTTTCTACCACAGCATTAGTGGATTCTGGTGCAGATAAGTCCTTAATAGATGAAGTCCTATTTCAATCCTTGAGCATTCCTTCTGAGCCTTTAAAAGAACCGATTTCATTTGAAACCATTGAAGGCAAGCCATCGGTATCTAGAATCATTTGTCACTTTGTGGTTTTAGAGTTCAAGGTTGAAGGTGTTGTCTTTTCCCACAAGTTCTACATTTTGAACTCTTTGGTATTGCCAGTAGTATTTGAAATTGATTAGTTGCAAAGTTTAATCCAACTATCAACTTGTCTACTATATTTATTTCAATGACTCAATCTTCTGATGAGTTATCTTCTAAGCTGTGTGTTATTGACAAAAAGGATACTTTGGAGGCTGAAAATGATAAAAGTTATGAACCTCCAAAAGTAATTTATTTAGAAGATATTGTAGGTTTTGATGCACCTATTAATGATATTCAGTCCATTTTACCCAAGTTACCTGTTTTGTATCATCAATTTGCACCTATCTTCTTGAAACAGTTATCCGATGTATTACCTCAACACCGCAAGTTTGACATTGGTATAGATATCCAAGATGGGAACAAGATACCATGGGGACCTATACATCCTCTCTCTGATCCTGAGTTAAAGGCTCTTTGATCTTATTTAGATGAGCAGTTAGCAAAAGGATTTATCCAGCCTCCTAAGTCCCCTGCGGGTGCTCCTATATTTTTTAAGAAAAAAAGTGGTGACCTTCGTCCTGTCATTGACTATCGAGGACTTAATGCCATTACAACAACAAAATCGTTATCCTTTGCCGTTAATTCATGAGTTACTTCATTGCTTCTCAAAGGCACAAGTGTTTACCAAGATAGATTTGCGTGGAGCATATAACTTGGTTTGCATACGAGAAGTGGATAAATGGAAAATGGCATTTTACTGTCGTTTTGGACATTTCGAATATTGTGTGATGCCTTTTGGATTAACAAATGCACCAGCTGTATTCCAGAACTTGATGAATGAAATATTTTTTTACTATCTGGACTTGTTTTGTGTTATATACTTGGATGATATTTTGATATACTCTGAGTCTGAAGAAGAACATATTGAACATGTTTCCAAGATATTTCAACAACATCAAGACAACTCATTACATGTCAAGCTGGAAAAATGTGAGTTTTCAGTTCAGTACATAGATTTCTTGGGATATGTTACTTCAGATATGGGTATTGCAGTAGATCCTAAGAAAGTTGAAAGTATCATGTCATGGCCTGTTCCCACTAGTACTAAAGCTTTGCAATCCTTTCTAGGTTTTGCAAATTTCTACCGCATGTTCATTCCCAAGTACTCCACTTTGGTTGGTCCTATGTTGAAACTTCTGAAGAAGGACACAAAGTACGTATGGAATGAGGATTGCCAATGCTCTTTTGAACAGTTAAAAACAAGCTTCAGCTCAGCTCCAGTATTAATGCATGCTGATACTACTAAACCCTTCATTGTGGAAGCGGATGCATCTGACTTTGTAATTGGAAGAATTCTTTCAAGAAATTAATGGTGATATTCATCCAGTTGCCTATTTCTCCAGAAAGCTTTCTGCTCCAGAGATAATTTACAAAGTACACAAGGAGCCTCTAGCTATTGTTGTTTGTTTGAATCAATGGAGATCCTTTCTGCTTAGTGGTCCAGAACCAGTCAAGGTATTTACTGACCATTGCAATCTTCTGTACTTTTTTAGTTCTAAGAAGCTTAATTGCTGTCAAGTTTGATGGTCTCTATTCCATTGTGATTTTGACTTTGACATTATTTTCTGTCCTGGAAAGGAAGGGGGCAAGCCTGATGCCTTGAGTAGACGGCAAGACTACCAACTGCATGAAACTGATGAGCAGGTACAAGGCCAAAATCAAGTATTACTACCCAGAAAGAAGTTTAGGATAGCAGTTACTCGAGAACAGAATCTTTTGGACCGCATCAAAGAACAACAGCAAGTTAATAAAGCAGTTCAAGATCTTGTCAACAAAAAAGGAATCTCATCTGAGGATGGCTGTATACTATGCTATGGACAAATAGTTGTTCCTAGCTTGTTGCAATCTGATATTTTAGAGCTTTGCCATGACTCCCCAACTGCTGGCCATAGTGGTATACGCAAGACACTCAAGCATTTATCAAAGGAGTTTTGGTGGTCATCTATGCGTAAAGATGTGCAGTCTTATGTTGAATCATGCCATGTTTGTGCACGTTCAAAGGCTGTTCACATGAAGCCTGCTGGCCTTTTTCATCCTTTGCCCATTCCTCCAAGACCTTGGCACTCCATCTCTATGGATTTTATAGTTGATCTTCCACCTGTTGATGGAAAGGACTCTATTCTGGTAATTGTGGATTGTTTTTCAAAGATGGCTCATTTCATAGCTTGTTCCAAAACTATTACTTCAGCTCAGTTAGCAGACCTGTTCTTCTACCATATCATTTGTTTACGTGCTTTTCCAAATAATATTGTTTTAGATCGAGGATCTGTTTTTGTCTCACAATTTTGGTCTGCCTTTTTGAAGAATTATGGAGTTTTGCAGAACTTATCTTCAGTATACCATCCTCAGTCTGATGAACAAACGGAGAGAGTAAATCAAGTCTTGGAGCAGTATCTCTAAACTTACTCTAACTTGAAACAAACCAACTGGCTTTCAAATCTTCCAATGGCTGAGTTCTGTTATAACTCTCAGTATCATTCTTCCATCGACATGAGTCCATTTAAGGCAACGTATGGTTTTGACCCTCCAGTAGATTGGTCCACCAAACTTGTTCCCAATTCTCCACAACAATATCTGTCTGGTCTTTGTGATGCGGTTTTGAATCTTTGACAAGAATTAACTCATGCTCAAGAATTGGCTAAGCAATTTACAGATAAAAGACAAAGAAATTTTGAGTATAAGGGAGGGGGAGATGGTCTTTTTGGATTGAAAATTTATTAAGACTCAGCAACCATCTGTTAAATAAGATTGAAAAAACTTGGTCTGTTCAAGATAATCAAGAGAATAAATCCAGTTTCCTACCATTTACAACTACCTTGGACTATGAACAGATTGCATAATGTGTTTCATATCTCACTACTTCATCCAGTAAAGAATTCTTATCCAAGATCTGTACAAGTTTGACCTCCACCTGTAATTCTTGATAGAGCCAATGAGTACTTTAAAGTTGAGCATATTTTAGATGGAAAAAAGATTGGCAGCAAACAGAAATTTTTAGTTTTGTGGAAAGGTTATCCTGTGGAGAGCAATAGCTGGGAGCCCAAAGAAAATTTATTGAATTGCAATAACTTGTTTAGGAATTTAAGAACCGCTTTGTATCTGGATCAGGATTTGCAGCTGGGAGGACATCTGCTAGAAATTAACCATTAACTGGTTAATTCTATTTTATTTTAGCTGCATCATTGTTTTTGTTCTCAATTTAAGAGTTCTCACTGCTGACACCATGTTCTCACTTTAGCTAATGGAGTAATGCCACAGCACAATTACTACTGGTCCATCATGTAATTGAATAATTGTATGTCTTGAATTGTTAAAGTTCACTTCTAGCAGTGCAGTAATATATACTGTATGATTTATGTTTAAATGTCTGTTTGTATTACAGCCAGCCACCACATTTTACATTGAGGAGATTTACAGTTCCTTATGCAGTCAATTTTGCATGGATCTGCTTTTAATTGGGTAGTACCGTACTTGGAAAATAGTCATCTAATTATGTTTTTGTACTTAACATTTTGTGAAGTTCATAAAGTTGTATTTTGAGATATCAATTGTCTATAAGTAGCAAGGGAGATAAGGCAACTCCATTAAGGCAGGCATACAGTAATACAATCTTTCAAATTATTAACAAATAGCAACAGAATGAAATTGGAAAGGATCTACAGTGATTGAAATATTTATCAAAAACTTAACTATAATATCACAATGCATTTTGCAATCTCAATCACCATGACAAGTTTGACAGTTTTTATGAACTTCTACCTCAGAGAGAAAAACAATATTTGGAGTTTCAGCAGGAATTCAGGAATAAACAAAGTTATCATAATAATAACAAAGTGGTTGAAGACTACAATGGTAACAATATGGTAGTTGGTATGGCTTGTGATCTTTTTGGTAGCATTGAACAAGAATATCATTTTCAAATGAGTTGTATTACTTTAGTGGAGAGCTTGGTCATATAATAGCAAAGTGTTTGTGTAGGTAAGACTACAGATGTGGAAAACTTAGGGTAATAAAGAATAGAGTGTTAGGAATTAACCTCTAAGGAAGTTAATTTTATTCTGTAGCTGCGGTACGTTTCTCCTAAGGCTATGTTGAAGTTTCAGTTCGGTCTATGAGAACAAGTTCCCATTTGAATTGTAAGAACAAGTTTCAGTAATTGATATTTTGTTGTGTTGATGAAGTTATCTCACTTCTATCAACACAATTTAGGATGTAACAATATGTGTATTCTGTCACAGGTTTCTTGTGTTTATGTTGCATGTTACATTCCTCACACAGAGGCATAGTTAATAATGATATTGTTGGTATAGCAGTGACAGAAAAAATGTACCTTCAATACTGTCTATTTTGTGGTTTCAATTTGCATAATTTAAAACTATGCTCTAATAATGTATATTATCAAGAATAAGATTGATTCAAACTCAAGAGATCCTAGCAATACAACAAATTAGTTGTGATTATTCCTGAAAGTGCATTGAAATGTCTGCATGTAAATCTGAAAACTTTGGGTATTGACTATTTAGTATTTTTTGTGTGCCCACAGGTGGATTGGAGATCTGACTTATTTATTTGATAAAGGGTTTGCACATTTTTCATGCTTGTTCTTCTTGTTGAAGTGATAAAAATGATACTTGACTCGGTGGTTGAATTTTAACAAATAAGTAAGTAAACCCTAGTCATTTATAGGTTAAAGTTTCACTTTTGGTATCATTAAAGGCTCTGCAGTAGAAAGTTTTTACTTTTTGATTCTCATACATCTTAGTTTTTTTCTACATTTTCTGAAGACACTTCAATTGTTTCCAAAAATTTTTCAATCATTTGATAGAATTGCTCTATGAAAATAGAATCTTTATTAATGATAGAGCTATTGAACAGTGCTGAGGACAAGACAGAGGGAAAAAATAAAATAGCTTGGCAGAGATGCAGTGGAATTGCACTAGCTATCTATTTGATCCAATTAAAATATTGTTTTTGAATCATTCTAAAGTGCTACATTTTTCCTTGTATGTTTCAAAGTTATTATCAATCTAATCCACAGTCTGCAAGGATTTTTCATTGCACTTTTAGATAAATTATTCATTTTTGGTGAAACACTACACTACACATGCCTTTTTAACTTCAAGTCAAACTTTTGTTAATGCATAAAAAAGTTGCAACAGGCTACTCTATTGAGCACTAAAAGTTTTTTCTTCATTATTATAAAATTTTGCTTAATCAAGATTAAATTCAAATTTATTCACGCACCAATTTCTTTTCAAATATACTATTTCTTCTATGTGTAAAAAAACTAGCTTAGAAGATATTTCTTCATCCAAAACTTTCAGTAAACTTCCACTAATACTTCTGCCTTCACTTTGTCTATGTCTGCATGCAGTATTTCTCTTGCTGCGCTGCAGTCAACTTCATTACAATTACTTATATTTATGAAAGTCAATAAGGTTAGGTTAGGGTAAGTGTTTAGGAAAAAGGTTAGCTTATGAGACCAACTTCTTTTGAACATTATACTTTTCTGTTCTTTTCTGAACTTGCTGCATGACTATACAAATTGTAGGGGAATAATGTTATATAGTAATAGCATATATTTTGTTATTTCTTTCATGTGCTGTTTTCTAATTGTCAAATGAAACATTACTTAATTAGTTAGCTAGCATTTAAAAGATAATAATTATTACTTTTGGTACAAGTTATATTTTCCTTTCTAACTCAATCAAAAAATACATTTATATTAGTTATATTTTATTACTAGTATCAGAAATACCAGAAACTATGAGTTATTCAGATATATTGGATGAGATATCAACGAGCACTTGAGCTAAAATGAGGTTCACATAACATGAAGCTATCATATGACAGAATATATCATTTAATTCAGAATCGGTTCACAGAATATTGACTCATAAAGGTAATGATTTCAAGTGAGAGAAACAAAAATCTTTAATTATCATAACTACATTGAATGAATTAAATATACTTAAAAGTGAATTGATGCTGCATCAAAATTATCCTACATTTTTTACAGCATAGATTTAGGATTTGAAAGGTAACCATGTTTCACTATATTAAATTACTCTTTATATGTGCTTAGATATTATTCTTGACAAATTTGCAATCAGTTGGGTCTTACCGTTTCTAAGAGCAAAGCAAAAACTAACTAAAGATATATGAGAAAAGCATCTTGTACGTTTAATCAAGAGAAACGAACAACTTAATGCTTTCTGGGCAGATATATTTATTCATAATCACTATCAAAGTTTTCATTCAAAAGTAACTTGGTCTTTTCTGCCATTTGTTCAATTCTTTGAAGTAAATTCAAATCAATCTTTCTCTTCGGTTCAGTTTCTCTGATGTTCTCATATTCGTTGCCCGATCTATCGTCCATAAACAAGGTAGAGCCCACCATCATTCGTCCAATCATATTGCATCTTTCATTATTTTCCAATTCTGATCTGTCAGGTAAAGAAATAGATTCATTTGTTTCCTTTGAAGCATCAATTTCAGTTCTGTTAATCTGATTTTGTAGGTTTCCTTTCTTGTTTTTCATCCTTTCTGATCGACTAAAATACATGTTCACATTCTTGGAAGCATTTTTCAAATCATAACATGGTAAATTTCTTATTTTGCTGTGACTTTTAATTAAATCTGATTGGTGAAAATCATTCAATAGTTGTTTGTCATTTTTGTCAATGTCCATTTCAGTTTGTGGTGCGAGTACATTTTCATTGCCGAAATTCAAAATTGATTTTCGTTTTTCAATGCTAAAATAAGGAGAATTTTTAGCATTAGATTTCTGATCAAGGAGTAAAATATCTTGAACTTCTTTTTCATTTTTGTTAAAATCTTCATGCTCTTTTAGATGATTTATCGTGGATGCGGATTGGCCAAAAATTCTTCCAATTTTTTCAAATCTTTCATTTTCTCTTGAAACAGGCATAAGAAAATTGTTCTGCAATTGATTTTTCGACTGGTGCGCTTTCACGAGCTTTGATTTGTCCAGATGTTCAGTATTTTCTTGATTTGTTGTAGCGTTCTCAGGCTCTTTTAAAGTCATATTAGTATTCTCTTTATTTTCTACATGCTGCATCTCATTCGTGGATTCTGATTGGTCAAATATTCTAACTTTTTCATTTGTTTCACGTTCTCGTAATGCAGCCAATAGGGTGTTGCGCTCTCTACGCATTTCGGAGAGTTCTTTGTCTTTTTGAATCAGTCGATTTTCTAGAGTCTCTTTCTGATGTTTGGCTTCTTCCTATTTCCAGAAAATGAAAAAAACGAAATTAATTCATTTGTACCAATACACAATGCACTCAGCAAATAATTGAAGTTACATATGTGACAGTTATATTGTATGAGTGAAATTTCATACAGTTTTTGTTCAAAAATATGAAATACTTCAAAAATTGCGTCAGGATACCAAATTATCAGCGGTCAAAATCAGTAGTACTTCGTTCCTTTAAATGTAAATTTATTGCTTAGTTTTTAGTAAATAAATAGATAGAAAATTTTTTACTTTTATGTTTGATATTTAGCAGATAGCTCTTCCCTTTAAATTCTTCTAAATATATTGTATTTAAAATATAGTTTTGAATAATGAAGTTGCTAAGAAAACACAATGCAACATAATTCTGAACTGTAAATGTCATCAAAATTCATTACAAACTGGCAACACTAGAACCGAATCAGAAGTAACACAGTTTAGTTCTGGCCTTTATATTTGGTTTAAGTATATATGATTTGGTTCACTACAATAAAATGAGTTCGGTTCAGTTCAGTTTAGTTCAGTTCAATTTCCCAAACCGATTTTAAATCTGGAACTAACAATGTTAATTCATGCAGATAAATAATAAAAAAATACTTTTCTTGCATTCCATCTTTACACGCAATAGTGAAAATTTAACATTTTCTATGAATTTGACATCATAGTTCAGTTCAGATTTGGTAAATGACTTCTTTTTGATTTTGACGAATAGTCAATCATTTGAACTGAACTGAATTGCTAGTAGGCAAATTTTTTTAATCATTGCAGCACTTACATGCAATGCATTCTTGGCTCTTTCTAGCTCTCTTTCTATTGATCGATGAGCAACTGATATTTTTGCATGTTCGCGTCTTAATAAAACATACTCCGCTTCCACTCTAGAATAGTTTTCAGATGCTTTCCTTGATGAATCTTCAAATTTACGCTCCACGTCCTGTGCAGAAGTATTCATGAGCAAAAGCTGAAAAAACATGCGCAGTATGAATATGCATGAATATGTATTCAAAAATTATACTCTATGAATACCATTAAATGAATACGATTTTTTTCCTCCAATTCACAAAATCTACGCTCCCAATCATCGTTCAACTGATTTTTCTTGGCTGACACTTCACATAATTCTTTCTTTAACTGTTCTATTTCTACAGAACAATTCTCATGCGTAAGAAGGACAGATTCATTTTCCGCATCAGACTTGGCTAATTTGTCACGTAGGTACTGAATTTCATGGCGAAACTGACTGTATATTGTTTCCGTGCGAGCCAATGAATTAAACCCAATTTCCCTAAAAACAAAAAAACAGCAGTAAACGTAAAATACTGATTCCAACATGGTAGAACCTGAACTGTTGAAGCCGGCATGTAAAAAGAACTGTGACCTAGTGAAAGTAATCGATTTGAATTTGTAAACGCAACAAAAAATGGACTTAAATCTCGATGGTATTGGTAGTCTTTCTCTGAATTTCCTTTTCTTTTTTTCATGTTATCTAATAAACTAAGAACTACAACATAACTTAAGATCCACTTAGTACTTATTTCATCAGTTTAAGCTTATCTTGCACAACTACAATCCCATATTTTATCGTCTAAGCTTAATTCTTGATTTTTGCTCGTTTACGGGAAATGTGGTACGTAACAGACTTACTTTTCACAATTTTCCACTTTAGCTAATAACAAAAAAATCATAAAGAGCTAAATTTAGCTTCAGATATATTGAACAAATTTGGTGGTTCTGGGGGAGATTAATCATATCCTAAATTTTGTATATTGCATCCATCAACGTAATTGGACATTTAGAAACACACACCTTATTTGACTCATTAAATATGATCTTTCACCGGTAAGTCTCCTTATCTCCTGCTTTAACTGCTTAACACTCAGAAAATCAACTCTAGAGGCATCACAACTTAAATCAAAGTCTTCAGGGATTACCAGCTGAAGCATAAAGAGCCATTCTAAATTTTCGTTTAAATTTTTCATTGGCAGTTGGCTATCAAGATGCCCTAAATCTGAAAGTTCAACCCTAAAAAAGAAATTGTATACGTGCATACATATTTATAGATTTTATTTAAGCACGCTTTACAGTACTAACAATATTTCTTTTAGTATATATATCGATGAAAAATCATTCTTCAAAATCAACATTTTAAAACTACTGTAAACCATATTCAAATATTACATCCAGGAACATTGAATCCAAATAAAACATCTACCGTTTCCTCAAGCATAAGATAACAACATTTAATCGGCTATAATTTGTCGTGAAATATTGCTCAAGATACAATTTTTGCCATATATAACTACTGACAAAAATATTTTAAATACCAAAAGGAATTCTGACTGTTGCGCAAATAAGTGAATCATCAGCAAGAATACATATTGAGGAAAATATTATTCTTAGATTAGTAATTCATTCGTCTTTTTTACCAAATATACTTCAATTCTGTGGCATTTCAAACCTGATTGAAATATTACATGAACTTATCCTTTCCAAATATTGATGTTATCATAAGAACAATGTCAAGCTCAAGGTCTATAATTTTTCATATCTGAGGAGCAAAAAACATTTTTCACTAATAATAATTATTTCTATAGAGAGTTAAGCTGATAAGTTGGAAAATATTTTCCATAATATCCATGTTAAATCTTGCCCTCTAATTATAAATCTGAGAGTTCGACGAAAATCCAGTAAGTAACAAACAATGTTAAACTTTGAACATAACAAATCTGTCAGGACCACTGAATTAATTCGTCACATCCGAAATTCGCTTCATCTGAAAATATGAATGAGCTTAGATTCAATATGACTGTATCGGCTAATTGATATAAAAGAAAACCCCTTACTTCCAAAGTTTTACTCTAACACCTATTCGAGTACCTTGGAATAAAAAATAGCAAAAATTCCCCCCACGTTATGTCTTCTTTTTGTGGCACATCATCTTTGAATTTATTCTCAATAGTATCCAAAGCTGAGCTCCAAATTTCAGATCCCACGGTATTTTCCATAATTGAGCTTACATTTGATTCATTTCGTAGCATTCGTAATAGAGTAGTCACAGATACACGCCCTTCCCCTGATCTACATGCAACAGAAAAATGTGCAGATTAAAGTTGATCGGCACATGAAATGTAAGGGATTTCTTATCACCTAGCATATAAGATGATTTTTATATTACGTGAGCGCACGGACATATGTGCACTCTACGTTGTATGGAGTAAAATTCAAATATAATGCATCAGTATGGACCACCAAACTAATTTCATGTATCCAAAATTAATTGTATCCGAAAATCTGGAGCTGAACATAGCACAATAGCACATTTTTTCATACTTGGTATGAGCTAAAAATTTATTATATCTATAGTTTACTGCAGTGCTCGAATTCTGAGGAAAATAAATCACTAAGACAGTCAGTTCTGTATCGACATATTTACATTTGAAAATTGAGTAGTTAATATGAGTACCAAGTTGAAAATCTGCAGATTACCCATCTGAGGAATAGGAACTTGGCTGAAAATAAAACTCTCATGACATCGACTCTATCTTTACATTGGAGTCTGATGGAGGAGACCATTCAAAAATTTAACAAGCTATAATCGAATTTGATAATAAGATAAGCAAATTCAGTAGAACTCATTAAAATCAATTGGGCCTGAAAAATACTAGGTCAGTGCTAAGAATAAGAGAAGTTATCATGAAAAAGCGACAAATTTTTAATACGTAGGGGTTCTGCAACTGTAAATCTAAAAATCACCTATAATTTTTGTAAAATTAGACCCTTGTCTTGTTAAATTCTGTATAATTACATTTATTACCCACTAATAATCTATTAGTTTAAAAAAATGAATGTTTGAAATATTTTCAAAATTTCAGTATTCGCTTTCACAAGTACCGAATTTTATCATCACATAGACACATTGGAAGAACAATTACCTATCAAGTTTACAGAAAATGGCCCGCATGATAGCTTCACATTCAGGACGAAGACCTCTTAAATTTAAACCTGGGGACTTATTCGGTTCCGTAATTCGACGTTTTTTAGTAATACTTCGATTTCTATTATCAGCAATAATATCCTTTGTATGTCTGCATGTTTCTTTATCGTTCAGTAAACAAGATTTTTGTATAGCAGCAGTTTCACAATTTTTTCGCTCTTGCAGCCAAACTCTCCTGTAAATGCACATATATATATATATAGTTGCAATGAACAATAAAATTTTCTAATTTTGAGACTTGACAATATTTCAAAATATGTACGCCAAAAGAAAAAAGAATCTGACCAATAGATCTCCTTAACTGATACTTTCCCATCCAATTAAAATAATCGCTTCACACAGTTTGAAAGTGATTTATAAAAAACGTTTTTTCTAGTACTTAGTTAATAATCTCACTGAGTACCTTTCAGCTTCTATTGCAGCAGCACTATTTCTCAAATTCACATCTTTTTGACGTTGCAATAGCTTTAACATGTCAATTCTCTCTATAGCACGATATAGTCGCTGATTGAACTCATCAAATTTGCTCAGGCAACCTAGAAATTAAATTGGTCATATATATTTGGTACAACTTAATATGGATAAATATACAATAAACTGATGGCATTGTCTTTCAATTTTCTATCTGCACTATTATAAAATCAGTAGGAATACATGAACTTTATCGATTATCTACTGCGTAAAGCCATCCGAAGTCAACTTAAAAAACATCTTTTCAGTTCATTAGAGCTGGAAGACGACAAGAAATTTATTGCATTTCTCGGAAAAAAATTTTGCTGGGCGGTTTTGCAAAAGTATTAAGAGGGGCTCCAAGAAAAAATATGAGCAAAAGACTATCGTAACGCCCAAAAATTTAGTTTCTGATTACATTTTGTATCTGCTGGATTTTTAGTTTTCTTCTCCTATGTCACTATGAATCGAATCAGTACATCAAATTTGATTTAATCTTTTCTGCTGAAAAAGAATGGCCTTCAGGTATGTCCTAATTATGTATACTCGACCATGGATAATTAAAAAAGTCAAGCAGCCATGCCTTATGTACCTCCATTACAATTACTTTTTGCATTACAGAGCTTATTTCTATAAGATTAAGTAAGATTGCAAGTATAATTGTGAACTTTGATCTTTTACTTGACTCTCGATGTCTGCACTTCTACTCTCTTTTGCTACAGCGATGACATCGAATTTTGTAAAACTGAAAGGTTACTATTTCAACTTAAATAAATAATTGAGCTTAAATTTAGCCAGAAAAATATTTCCGGACATTGAACATAAGTTGTTAATATAATTTGTACCATCAAAATGTATGAATTCATAGCTTAAATATCATTATCAGCTTTGAAATATAGAAAAAAAGAAAAGAATTCAACAGCCTTTTTGGCACTGAAGGTGAAATGAAACATGAGATTTCTCAAGTTTGGTATTTTTTATTTAGTATTACAGAAATAGATTTCAAAGAAATGTATTACAGCGCTTACCAGCAATTTGTGCCTGTTCATTGTAAAACCTTTCATCAGGTGTCACAGATGCAGCGAAACGTTCAATAATGCTCTTCATTTTTCTTGAGAAATCGATTTGGCGTTTGAGTTCATATTCCAATTTAGCTCCCCTAGAAAAAAATACCAGATATTCAAAAGAATAAGGCGTTTGCTATCATTCATTAATGTTGTGATACGATAGAGTTCATTGTATGATTGTACGGGTTGGCATTTAGAGTATATTTTGAAATATTAATATAGAGAGTGAGTTCTATAGAGTATTTAGTTTCTTAGAAAAGATATTGAAAACCATTATTGCTGTAAAATTCGAATAGCTAACATTGATTGGCCACCATGCTTCAAAGTTCTCAGAAAGTAGATATGCATGATTACACCTAAGAAAGATTCCTTATGCACATTCTCATAAATGCATCTAATTTAGATCCATCATAATTCGCCTTGTACCAAATAATACATACTTCAAAATTTCAACATTACGAAGCTCAAAAACACACGTATTTAATCGAACTAAGCCATTTTCAGCTATGTCCAGCTTGATTCTGTTGGCTTTGCATGCGCATTTTATATATTGCCATATTTCTGGGTCACTTGAGCAGATGGTATGCATCCAATGACAGAGTGTCATGAATATTAGATTGGCATCTGAGACAGGGCTGGGTTATTATTGGGTTTCAAATTTCTACTTAAATGCAATAAACTTGCAAAGTAACCATTTGATACTTGAAAAAGCACTCGTTGAATGAATTTTTCTGGAATATATAAATAAAAATTGTCATGAAGTAAGCGATTGTTTGACTAATTCATAAAAGTCATATTGAGAAATTGTTATAGCTACACTGAAATTAACCATTGTATTACTATTTTAAATTAAGCTATAACAACTTATGATCTGCTTCACTTCACTTGATCCGTAATGCTACCCATTTTCAAATCAAATCATACCAACTCAAAATAGATTTAACAAGAAAATCAAGATTTCTGCAAAGATTTTAAAACTTTTTCTGTAATTAGGTAATATCAGTATATGTTTTTTAATTATTTGATGCATAATAAATACTAACATAACCTCTAGATTTAATTATTATATTGTAAAATTGTAGATATTTCCAACAATGGTGATAATTTCAACTAGAGAACACGATCTCTTGAATTTATTATCGTCCCGGTTAGCATATGCCATTATTAAAAATAGCACTAGCCATTGTAATGATCACATATTAGTTTGTTTTGAAATTGACTAATAGACTGTTCATGCTTCATAAACTAGCTTATTGAAGAACAACCACATAAATTGTTCTTAGAATATTGTTCTAGAACAAACTTAGGTCGAAATTCAACATTTTATTGTTCGCCACTAATATTACACCATTTCTCTCTTGTTCTCTATTATATTCGTTTTTATATTCATCTCATTTGAGGTATGATAAAAAAAGAATTTCTACATATTTGAAAATTTCACCTTTTGTGCGCTTGATTCAACTGTTGTGCCCCTTTTTCCAGCTCTAGCTGTAGTAAACTAATTTCGGCTCTTGCCGTAGATAATGTATTTTCCAGCATGCATTTTTTTTTTACCTCAATCTTACATTTATTTTCCTCATCCAATAACTTTTTCATCGATTCTTCCATATCCCTTCTAACTTTTTCCTATTTTTCGTACACACAAAAGTATGGGAAAAATATCTTATAAAAAATCTTAAAGTGGATTATTTAGAGTATTTTTTAATGGACAACAATTATCTTCCAAGTTCAATGGAAAAATGAAAATCACAAATCAGAATGCATACTGCACTAGTAATTGTAAAATGAACATTTTTTCTATCTCATTTGATATTTTCCATGAGACTTCATGCATGGTTTTGGGTTACTTCTTACAGGGGACGAAAAGTTTTCAAGGAAAAACACGTATCCCTAAACCTAACCCATTTTCAAAATCTGAACAGTAATGATAAGAACCACAAATTACATTAATGATTAAACATTTATTTATCAACCACTAAAATATTTTAAAACAACGACATCACTCTTTCTAAAGCCTTTAATGATGAGGCATAAACTGAGAATGCTATTTTATTTTGACCAACCAAATATTTATCAAATAATTCAATTTTTTAACAAACCGTTACTTACAGTAATAGGCACTATTTACGAGTAAAATATATAGAAGTAGCGGCCCAATAAAATTATTATAAATCCTATTTAAACGCTTGAACACAACATTTTTCTCACCTTGTCTAGTGATTTTTGAAGCAGCAACTTGAGAACTTGCTTTCGCCAACATGTCAGTAGCTTCACATATGAATCTTCCTCATCAATCTCAATTTGATCTTGATTAGGATTCTCTTCGGGACGCACTTCTTTAGAAGATCCGAGCTTCAATTCCCATGGACGGCATTTTTTATCCACTCGTTTCTTTTTCAGGAATCCATTATGAATTGATTTTGATACGAGGACTGAATCAGAAATTTCAAATGCTTTCCTGTACGCTTCATTTTGACATCTCAGCAACGATATTTCTTTTTGTAAGGAAGCTGTGTGCAAGTTTGTGCTGCCAAGGGGTGCATTGACTGAATTTGCAATATCTCCAGAAAATGTTTCATCTCTTTGATTTTTCAAATTGCCTTGAATTAAAGTTGACCAGTCAGGAGCAGAAGTAGTTTGACGGGCAATATCTTGATTTTTTTCATAGTTCTTAGGCACATCTAAAATATCATTTAATCTGTACGGAACTGAGCTGCTTGATTGGGTAAATTTACTTTGAATCAAAACTGGCTTTTCTGAAGTAGAATTGGCAGGAAAACTGCTATTATTTTCGTGCATTCTACCCACCCAAGTTGCCTCTAAACTATGAGCTGATTTGTAACGAATTGGATTTTCTGATTCTATATCTCTGGGATATGTGGCCGATTTGATCTGATTCAACTCTGATTGAACTGACCTATTTGAAATGGAATTAGTTAGATGAACTTTGTCACTTTCGTCTGAGCTGTGCGACTTGATATGGGCTGGATTCATTTGAAAAGTCCTGTCTTGAGTCGAATCTTGTAACTGAATCATATCGTCATTTATCTCAAGATTCAAAGATATCGCTTGTGAACTTGAAATGCATGATTTTGTGTGGATAACATCTATTGGAACCGTAGCACCTGGTTCACAGTCATCTAACTGAATCAAATCGCGATCTGTTTCAATATTGAAAGACTTCAAATCATTCCGATCAATCAAAATTGATCTCTGTGGTAGGGTATCAACGTTACTTGTTTGAGAGTTTAATGTCGGTTCTACAACAGAACCATCAATGTTGATATAAGATGGAATGGATATATCTGGTACAGCCAGTGTTTCAATTTGGTTCTGATTTTTTTCGTTGTCATCAGATTTAAATGGTAAAATTGGACTGTTTATAGTTTCGACTCTGCCTAAATCATTGTTCAAAATTTGAATGTTGATATTGTTTTCATCAGCAACAATCAAGGCCTTGCTTTTACTTACTATAGCTCTAGCTGATATTGAATCATCTGCTGAAGTATAATTTGAATCTGCTTTATATACTATATCTTTGTTGCCAGCTTTTGAATATTTTTGCTCTGATTCAAATACATTGTTGATCTTGAAATAAGTATCAAATTCAGCATGCAAGAGATTATCTCTAGATGTACTACTATTGAGATGAATTTTATTGCCTAAATTTTGATCAGATGATCCCTCACACACCCGTATTCGATAGGTACTTGAGAGATGTGGTGAAAAGTGAAGGCCAAGACTATCAGCATATGAAATCGAAGGCTCCACATCGACGCTCAACGAATTTTCGGCCACAGACGATCTATATTCATACTTAGAGGCACTTAGGCTTGATCCACAGCTTCTTTCGTCGTCGAGTACGCAATCACCATCCAAATCTTCAATATTTGGCAGGAGCCCTAGGACTTTAAATCTGTAATTCGGTACAGATGCAATCGGATTTTGTGTTAAGTGCAGCACTTTCAGATTAGGCAGTGACTGCAAATGTGAAATATGAAACAGTTTTGATATGCAATTGTTCGACAACGAGAGGCGCTCTAGAGAAGAAAATATATGATTTTCACCGAAAACATCGAGTTCTTCAATGTTATTTCCACTCAGATCCAACACTCTAAGGTTAGTCAAAACCCGAAGTCCATTTAATCCTGAATTTCTACTCGATAACTTATTATTAGCAAGATTCAAGGTAGATATTGACGACAACGCTTCCAAATTTTCCACCTGTTCTATTTCATTATTGCTGAGATTGAGATTTTGCACATAGCCATAACTTCGGACTATATCTAGTACGAACGACTTTGTGAGACTTGAAAGCGGCATACTATGTTGGGTAAGAACGATATGTGTCTTACAAAATTAGAAATTTAGTAATTCGCGCAAAAAATTAATTGCCGATAAAATAAACAATTTCTGAATATAGTCGCTTACTATCGATAAGGAAACTCCTGCTGTTTCATTTTGGCAAAAACCTACTAGGACTTAAAAATGAATTTATTATTCTTTTATTATTGAATACAAAAATTGAATAGTTTATTTATTGGCTTAAATATGTTATTACTGAATGAATGCTGGATCGCTAAGGTGTCTCGTATTATTCCACTGGAAGCCTTACCGCATCCAACAAAAGTGGCCTCATAACTATTTTTTTGTCATGTTTTAGCGACAGAAAAAAAATTGATATGCACACTACTATCTACTACACGTTCCTAGGTGTCACATTTCATATTTCTCGTACTAAACAAATCGTTCAAATCTTTGAAAAAAAACTAGCCATAAAATAGTAGAATAATTTTATTTCCAGTTTCATACAGAATAATTTCTCTCTGTGTGGTGCAATATACGAGGTACTTATTTCTACTCCCTCGTTATCATTGTCAACTTATCTGGTAAGTCCATGGCGTCAGATGCACAATCTTCTCAAGTGTCATCCATAAATGACGTCGTGCAAGCTTACTACGATAGCGACGATGCATTTAACTTTTATAAGCAAGTCTGGGGAGGATCGTATATTCACGTTGGATTGTATGATAGTGATGTGATAAACGACACAATGGATACTCTCACTCGCATTAAAACAGCTAGTGAATTGGCTTCGCTTCATCTTCTTGAAGCAGCCCAACCCATTTCGTCATCATCAAGAGTCATGGACATGGGCAGTGCCTACGGAGGAACTGCGCGACTTTGTGCTAAGACTTACGGATGTACTGTTGTATGCATCGATTTATCGCGCAAAGAAAACGAAGTCAATCGAATTACCACTGCAGAATGTGGCTTGTCTGACAAAGTGATTATTCCTGGCGAACGAAGCTTCTTTGAAACGGGTGAACCAGAGAGTTCCATTGATGTCGTCATATCTCAGGATTCATTACTTCATGCTGGTTCGGAGCGTCACAGAGCAATTGCCGAAGCTGCAAGAGTACTTAAACCCGGTGGGCTTCTTGTCTTCACTGACATAATGCAATCTGATGATGCAAACGTCGAAGAACTAAGCGCAGTTTACAACCGAATTCATCTCGAGGACATGGGTTCGCCGTCGACTTACAAGCATTGGGCATCTCAATGTGGTCTTACCATGGTGAATTTTGAAGATCGTACTAGCAATTTGATAGCTCATTATGGAGCAGTTAATATCTTGCTGCAAGAGAAGCGAGCATCCCTTACGAATATTTCAAGTTCATATGTCGACAATATGACTAAAGGCTTGGTTGCGTGGGTCGACGCTGCTTTGAAAAATAATCTTCGCTGGGGATTTTTAACTTTTAAGAAAGAGTAATTACCTACTTAACTTCTTCTAACTATGATGTAAAGTGCAAACAAAATAGTATGGGTCAAGATTTTTAATGCCTTTCATAAGAATTTTACTGTTAAACGTTAACGAGAAGCACTGAGGCAAGTTAGCAGTAAAATAATTTCATTAAATGGAATAATTTAAAGAGTATATTTGCTTCAACAGATTGAAATAAAAATATTCTGCATAGAAATCAATTAAATTTGAATTAGACTAATAGCCAATCACAATTTTATTGTTGGTAAGCATAATATAGTTAGATATCTTGGATAACTAACAAGAAAAACTTGAATTTACTAAAATGTTCCTTGAAATAAATTGGAATCTCTTACTTATTGAACTTGGTCATTCATATTATAAAAGCGATTCTGTTTTTAATATTTTTCTATAGTAAAATTGATTTGAAAAATTGAAATAGTTGAATCCTAACAAACTTCTAAAATGCAACTAGTCGTGGTGATTGGTCAGTATCATGTAGTTGAATTTTCCCTAAAATATCTTTTGATGTTTACAACATATATTATTACAACACCGTAATGCTTAAAATTGTCATAATTTGAAAAGCCTCAAAAACAATTCAAAACTGGATGAAATTTTTCATAGACAACAAGATGACTTGCTCAAAATAATCATACAATGATATATGTTAAAAGTGAATAAGTTTCGCAATCTGTTTATATTCAGTATGTTACTTACAGTCAATATTGTTATTTGAAATCTTTC
The DNA here is from genome assembly GCA_032358265.1 of Vaucheria bursata. Lineage (NCBI taxonomy): Eukaryota > Xanthophyceae > Vaucheriales > Vaucheriaceae > Vaucheria > Vaucheria bursata. The sequence continues at coordinate 9,196 of JAULBW010000841.1, read as the reverse complement.
AGTGTATCGAGTAAACAAAGTCCATAGTTCTGCAAAATTAGTATTGAAATTGTGGTGGGGAAAAATAAAAAGTTAAGCAAGCAAAACTTTTGATCTTATCATAGCGAAAAAAAGAGCTTCCATCGACTTCACTATTCGTAAAATGTTTTTAAACAGTCAAACTTCCTGGCATTCATATCTACCTGCTGTTTATAAATTTGAATAGCAAGAATAATTTTCGATGCTCAACACTCTGTTACTGGTCATGTAGATCTTAAGCAGTTACTGTTTAAGAGTTTAGAGATGGTTACATGACATCAAATCAATTGGTTAAGAACCTGATAAGCATTATACTGAAATTTGAATTAGTATTTTGAGTTTATAAATAGACTATTTCCAATGATTCTGAAAGCCACAGGGCCTGACTTTATTTTCAATATTAAATGGATATTTATTTTTAAACTCGACTTTTACAGTATGTCTAATGCTCAACAAATATTTTACAGAAAGCCAGCAAGTGTGTCATCACCATTGTGTTATAAAGTCACTGACAATAAAACTTTTCATCTTATTCAGATTACCTGTATTTACAACAGAAAGTATTACGTTATACCAAACGTTTTTTATGTACATCACATTTCTAAAATTATATTCTAAACCACAGAAAAAATTTGATTTGATTCATTCTACTGCAAATAAAAAAAAGTAGAGCCAATAAAGCCAATGAATCTTAATGTTGTACATTTTCAGATCTATATAAAATTTTGTTTCCATAGAAAAGTTTTTTACATGTAGAAGTTGAAGTGAAGCATGATATGACTGAAATGTGAATGTGACTGAGTGAAAATGTGGCGCAAATGACTTGAATACATTCTGAAAGTTAGCTAGGAAAAGAATTGGCACTACTTCTGTGAAGGCATCATAAGACAAAGTTGTACTATATGAATTCCTGTCTACATCTTTTTGAAACAAAAAATTATATCCAGAACGGGCTGAAACTTAATTCTCTGTTTTTCAAGCAATCAAGAAGCATCATTTTAAAACTTTGCAGTAAACTGTCTTTTCATCTGCAACAAGTCATACTACTCCACCTTTTTTATTCACTAGTTTTAAAAAAAGGGCTTGTGAGATAAATACACTAAGAATAGAGAATGGCTTGCTCAAGTCATATCTACAAACAAGTTTATGATAGAAGTTAGAGCTGTACAAGTTGTGTGAGGATTTTCACAGTTGACTACTGTCAGGATCTGATCTGTTTCACTGTGATCTGTTACGGAACTGTAACTCTATGGACTTAATTCGTCTTGTATGTGCATTTTTGTAAAGTATGCTCTCAAAGTGTTAGGAACTGATTTGTACGCCGTACTTTCTATTCAAAGATATTAGTTATAGTTTGGTGTATTTGTTTGTATTCAAGTTAAGTCGTTAGCATGTCGTAATGTGTTGACGAGATTCATTCTTGGCAACACATGATGGAATTCGTCTAATATACTACTATACAATACTTTGGTGATGTTCTTGTTTATTTTGGAAGTACAATAGTGTATCGAAGGATTCTAACATAAAGAGTGTTCTCATTAGTGTGTTCTCATACGTATGTTCTCATTAGTGTGTTCTCATAAGTATGTTCTCATATGCATGTGCTCTTAAGTAGTATTGTGCTGGCAAGATTCATTCTTGGCAGCACATGAATAGGGATTAGTGCATTATTGGTTGTGTGTGTTTTCTTTGGATTTCTGGTTGTGCTTATCATTGGTTATATTCATAGTCATTAATCTAGTGATTTCTAACAACAATATACTTGAAAAATTGGGGTGGAAAACTGTATGCACCATCAAACAGGCCTGAAAAACTGTTAGAAATATGAAACACAACAAAGCACAAAAAACTGTGACAGAAGTGTGTGTATTTATCATGCACTAATTGTGTTGATAGAAGTAAGCTAACTCTATCAACACAGCAGAATATATTACCCTACTGGCATCTGTGCAGCTAATTTACTTGGAATGTCATAAACAAAAACTGACTGCAGCTATAAAAATAGAATTAATCCCTAAGGGAGTTAATTCCTAACAAAAACTGAAACATATTGTTAGATTATATTGGTCTACAAGAAAGGAAAAGTAAGGAGTGCAGTGGAGACTACTGGAAGTGGTATATGAAGGGACTTTTATTGCTGTTGATATAATAGAACAATATCAATATTTCAAAAGAATAACATCAAGTTTGACTTCTATTTTCAGGAAAAGCTGATCTAGTGCTGCTGATCTTGCTACTATTGTGCTTATTTCAAATACTATTCATGTTTATGAAATTGTCATAAAGGCACAATGTGACAATTTTTTTTGCAATTCAAAATTTAAGCAATAATTTCTTGAAAGTTTTTGTGTTGGCTTTATGATTACCCTCATGTAACCTGCATAAAAACTTAGGCAATACAACTTTCTCACCACTCTCAATTATCACCGCAATATAAGTTATTCCACCAGTTTTTCTAGTGCAATGCTGAGCAATGATTGTGCCAGGATCTAACATGTTTTGTCGTGCAATTTGTCTTAGAATTTTGATTCATATATTTCATATTGTTGAATTATGTACAATTTCATCAAGGAGTTGTAGTTAGAGTTTAATCTAATTTGTCTTGTATGCGCATAGAATAAGTTGTAAGGTGTTGACAAGATTCACATTTGTCAACACATAACAACGGATTAACATAATTGTACTTTTTACGTAATGCTTTGTGTTCCTTGTTTGTGTTCAGCATTTTGCTTGACTTCTTGGGTTACACTTCAGTGGAATTTTCTAGTCCTAACAGATTGATCCAGTCACATTTTTCTCATTCTTTCCTTTTCCTAATACTATTGTCATACATTTTATTTGTTCTTCTTCCCTTGTATTGTATTCTTCTTACTGAGAACCTCATCTGTAGTATGCTCTAAGTGGTTACCATAGAGAGCATATCTTCACTTGTCTTCTTTACCCTTTTAAATGAAATGTTCAATCATACTGAAAAGTTTATTGATGATATTACACTTCTAGCCACAAACTGAAATCTAAACTTGATGTTATCACAGTCGATAGTTGGATTTTGAACTAGCAGTTAGAGACAGTTTGCAGTAGTGTGGCTTGGATGTATGACTTAAAGTTCTAATGTAATGCTAATGTTCAGTCATAAATTAGCATGGGTCAAGTCATTGTAAGAGTGTGATTACTAAACTAATGTATAAACCAGAACAGGTAATAAGGAACCAAAACACAAAATGACTATATGCTAAAGTGCAGTCTATTACAATCTATCAATGTGTTACCGAGAATAATCTTGCCAATACACTATTTCAACATTATTTTCATATCAATCAGATTAAGTCCAATTGATTTGAACAACAACCTACAAATCATCAATAGTCATAGAAACAATTCACGAATAGTAGAACAGATTACACGGCAAAAAGTTAATTTCTAATTGTGAAAGAAGAATATGCAATGCGCAAAACAAATAAGACAAATAAAACAAACTAAAAGAATAGTATAAATATAATGTATTCTGTGGGAAGGAAGCTTCTCTAAAACTAGCAACAATAATCTGCACAGTAGCAGGGTAATTGTGATGAAAACAGAGAAGAGTGAATGATGTTTGTAATTAAGAAATATCAAGCACGGATTGGCCAGATATTGAATCATGGGGTTATTCCGTGTTAGGAGTTAACCGGTCAATGATTAATCCTATATTTATATTAGCTGCATCATTGTTTCTGCTCTCAGTTTAAGAATTCTGATTGCTGACATCATGTTTTCACTTTAGCCAATGGAATAGTACCACAGTGCAATTACTACTGGTCCATCATGTAATTGAATAATTGTCTGTCTTGTGTTGCTAGAGTTCACTTCTAGCAGTGCAGTAATATATGCTGTATGATTTATGTCTAAATGTTTGTTTGTATTACACTCCATCAGGCGTTTGTCGGAGATGTCAGTTTGGGAAACACTGAGAAAATACTTTGTAGAATAATGGAAGATGGTGTAGATGTGAAAGACATGGATATTGTTGGAAGGATCTTTTTGTATGTAGAATTATAGATAAGGAGTGTACTCCTGTATTGTGACACTAACAGTCATACCTTTCATTTCAAATACCGAGTGTAAGTAGCTTGGGACCCAAAACTGTATCTTTAACCATACACTAGTAGGCAAATAGCATCCACTCATCATTTTTAGAAAATTCCCTTTAGTAGCCGCCTTCAACTTCGACTGATTCTTTTCATTGACCAATTTGTACAAGGGAAAAGCTGCTTACATAAGGTACATTTGTGTTAGGATTCTTGCGTGAATGTATAGCTAAGTATGATGATGTTTAGAAGTATCGGGATTTGAACCCGAAATCCTAGTGTAATTAATCGATTTTCGTACTGCTGAACCATCAACTCCCGAGAGGTAGGGGGCTGTAGGGGTTCTAGCATCTGGGGACATGGCAGATACCCTGACAATTTGATGAATCTTCAAGTACTTTTTTATTTTTTGCTAAAACTTTGTCAATTTTCCTTCAGAGGGTCAATTTACCACTTATTTGTGCTTGTTGGATTGAAAGCTGCATGTCAACAGTTTATGCCCACTCCAAGTGAATTAGACTAAAAAACACCAATATGCACATGACAGAAAATTAAAGTGGTAATTGAACGCAATGCTGAGGAAAGAATTTTTATAATCAAAAACTGTGCTTCCTAACATCCAATTAATCGATGCATTTTTCATATCCCTTATCAACCTAAGAGTACTTGGTGATTTTGAAAATATCTTCATGCATGGATATTTGAAGAATTGTCATTGAAAAGTCAAGAACATTTAAAAATTTTATCTTTGATAGGGATATATTATGGATGAGTTTTCTAGTTGGGTTTTATTTGAACAGATATTTAACGTCTATTTTTGCTTTTACAATACGTATTTGTATTATTCTGCGTCTGTAGGACACATCATTTGAAGTAATGAAGAGTCATCTCGTCAGCAGCTAAGTACTGCTCAACGTCAGATAGGATGGTTTTGACTGCACTGGAAAATCCTTTCATATTGACTTATATAGTTATTTCGATCGAAACATTGCAATATATTTCTTCAGAATGATCAGCCCAATTCCTGGAGATTCGCATCTCCTTATTTTCACCGCCATCGTCACTATTTGCATGCAGCTTGCATTCTTTTTTGTCGCAGCTGCGTTTAAGTTTGATAAAGTCACAGATTTTGCTGGTGGCACGAACTTTGTGGTACTTGCCATTCTCACGTTTGTTTTAGGCGAGGTTCAAAGCACTCGTCAAGTCATTGTACTAGCATTTGTGGCGATTTGGGGTGTTCGGCTCAGTCTCTTCCTTCTTTTTCGCATCTTGAAAACTGGAACTGATAAGCGTTTTGATGAAACTCGGGACTCGTTTTTTAGGTTTCTAGCTTTCTGGATCTATCAGGTTATTACAATAATTATTTCTGTAAAACACTCTTATTATTCTGCACACGACTTTAAATATGCAAGAATATAATTTTTTCTATATAAAAACTGAAGAATATTTCGTACGCTTAAGTAGGAATTCTAACAGTAGTATTAATGAAATCTGTGAACTTTCCAGATGACTCGACATTATTGAACAAAACATTTTTCTGGCATTTTTTTTATTTTTTAATGGTTTTTAAGAGCTGTCTACACTAGTGAAGTACTATGTCTTTCGTATCAGTTTCAGAAGTTAATGTTAAGCGGACAAGAGAGATATAATCATCATCTTAAATGTTCAATGTATGAGGACAAATGTCCAACAATTTTTAGTTTTTCGATACGAGCTGAAAAAATTTTTTGTCACAAGCATAGAATGGTTTTAAAAAGTTGCAAGAGAATTGAGCCTTAGGCAAGAGGCATGTACCGCTCCATACTTTCCAATTCAATCATAATAATGAATTGTTTTTATTTTTTGAGGTCGAGATATGATTTACATTGAACTACCATTGTTCCAATGTCATTGCATTGTTTACAGGTTTTAATCCTAATATAAAATTTTATTTTTGATAAAATATGCCCAGCAGATCTTTTTTTCCTAGTAAAGTTTAAATTTAGAGTGGAAAATCTTTTTTCGAAATTCAGATGTTTTGGGTGTGGACAGTTTCCTTACCAGTTACATTTCTTCAAACTACCAAAGCTGATCCAGATTTTGGAACTGCATCTGATATTGCTGGTGTCATTATGTTTGCAGTAGGACTTTTTGTTGAAGCCATATCAGGTTAAATATTTTAGATTTTTTATTTGAAGAATTTTTTTGTATATTTGAACATAGGTACAATTTCTTTATTATGATCTAAAATAATTTTTCTGGTTTCTACTTGGAAATATAGCTATTATATAGGAGGATATTTTAAAAAATTTGAAATTACTAATGAGTACTTTTGTTACTTTTTAGAGTTTTTATAAGAAAAGTCAACAGTCAAAATCATGTTGAAAGATTGACAGTTCTCTTCTGGAGCCACCATATTTATGAAATAATATATATATATATATAAATGTAAAATTTTCTACGTATAAGCTGTAACATAACATACGTGCTTATTTATACTTGGATCAGTATCCGGAAAACAAACTTATTTATGTTTGATGCAAAAGGATTATGCTTATACTGACATTTACATTGTTCAATTGGACTTAAGGTCTCTATTCAATTTTTTAAATCTAATTTTAATGATAATACTCATATGCAATAAATGATAAGTTCACATATATCATAGTACATTTTTGTATATATATATATGATGAAAAAATATAGTGGATGCATGTATAAAATTGAGATGCTTAATAATAGCTTCTTTCAGATCAGCAAAAATTCAACTTCAAAAACGATCCTTCAAATTCTGGTAAATGGTGCAATGTGGGCTTATGGATGATGTCAAGGCATCCAAATTATTTTGGAGAAATTTTATTATGGTGGGGCATATTTACAATGAGTAGCTCGGTTTTTGAGTCAGCAGACAATAATGGGGAGGGCAATTGGGGATATGTCACTATTCTAGGACCAGCTTTTGTTACTGGAATATTACTTTTTGCCAGTGGAATCCCAATTTTAGAAAAGAGTGCAGATTCGAGATACGGAACTCGCGAGGATTATAAGGAATATAAGAAAAGTACTAGTGTTTTGTTTTTAATTCCTCCAGGTAATTTTATATTATTGGTTTAATTATTTAAAAACCAGAGGCATCAAACATAATCTGAGTAGTCAATTTAATGCCGATGATTTAATTATAGTTTATATATATTTATCCTTTTGTCTTGAGATAGAACATTCATAAATTTATGTAAACATTTATAAAGTTTTTACTGTTATATTCAAATTGATAAAAATTCATTTAACCCAGGAATTTTTAAATAAATATGAATCTTAATTTCATTATTGTTTTCTTGTGCATCTAATGTATTTTTTATAGTCAATTCCTGAAACAATCATTTTTGTTCATACCTGAGTGCTTCTAACTAGGGATTTATCGTGAAAATTTAAAAAGTTCAATAACTTGTATTTAACATTATATTTTCATAAAAATTGTTCGTTTCTACCTTTATGTTGAATATTTTATTCAAGTTCTAAGTTTATTATGGTTCAAAAATTTGAAGAGGCAATGCAAAATTGCTTTTGTTCCACTATATTTATCCTAGAGTATTGATGTGCATATGATTTGATGTAATTCTTAATTATCTTTATTATCTATAGGTTTATATCGATCGATCCCGGATTTTGCAAAAAGAACAATATTATTCGAGTGGCCAATGTATAATTCCATAGGTACTTTTACCAAATCAGATTCATAAGAGAAATATAAATGCACACAGTCTAACCTGCCAACGTATACTCGGTCAAATGCAAAATGTTTGGTTCACCATCATTGCCATAGACATATTTATTGTTTGGCTACTGTTATAATACACGATACATGGTACTTATTGTGTGAACAATGAGAGAGGTTACACTGTACTTGTAAATATATGTTTATATTTTTAGGTATTTCTGGTGATTTGAGACGTAGTTCAGGTGAATCGAGACTATTGGAAACAGATAATAGAACACCTTAGAAAACAAGTAAAAAATGCATTTAATTTTACATATTTGCTAATTGAATGCATTTGTACGTACATATTTTTGTCACATTTTGTTGATGATTTTTACAAAAATATATATTTCAAATAATGTTATAATATTGCTATATGAAAAAATACACATTAAAATGAAAATATGGAGAAACAAGTCAATCAATTTATGTTATCCATATTACTTCATGTAATTTTGATGCAAGCTTCCTGCCAATGTTGTCACTTATGAATCCAGTTCAATACTTCTACCACTGTATACGAAAAATAAATTGACGGTCAACTTCAATATGAATTTTTCTGAATGATTGCATCATATCGATGAAAGGCATATATTTGAAAATTCAACAACTTTCACAAAAATCAATTCTAATCTTTGTTTCAAATAGTTAATATCTTTTGTAAAAAACTAAAAATTCAAAAATCTTATGAAAAGATTAAGTTGTAAATAATTCTGTTGCTGAATAAACTCAACATGAGATTGAACCTCACTCAGAGAAATGTCTTTTTATTAACTAAACTTCAAAACTATTTTTTCATTTTTTAATTGATCACCTTTTTTACATGTTCTGGAGAGTATTAATGTTCTAGCACAGTTACAAACCTACAAACATTGATTTGATTTTCACATCCATTGCTCTAAATCAAATGGTTTCAATTGCTTATTTATCAAAATGTATTTAGCAGGCAGTTTTAAAAAGATAATGCAGGTTACTTGAAATATTCAAATTGCTTCATGCTAATACTTTAACAGTGGTAGCATTCAAGTAAGTCATAATATTCACCAATAATCTTGAGGAAGCATGTGGCCACAAACTAGAAAGAGTATATTTTTGGCCTTAGTACTGTATGCTACTGGGGAACCTTTTCATGGTTTGTTTTACAAAAAATACTATTTTTGAAAATTGTACTTGGTTTCATACACTAATGAAATAAAGCCAAGAGCATTTTCAACTTTTTGTCAAGCCTTTGTAGAAAATAGCAAATTTACAATGCAAGTAAACAAAATCCATGCACCTTTTACTCTATTGTCAAAGTCATTGTCAGGAATGTAAAATACAACATAAACACAAGGAATTTGTGATAGAATATGTATATTATTACATCCTAAATTGT
>JAULBW010000830.1:0-29514 GCA_032358265.1 Vaucheria bursata | reverse complement strand
TCAAATTGTGTTGATAAAAGTTAAGTAACTTTAATGCAACAAAATATTGTTTACTAAAACTTGTACTTAAATTCTAACCTAAAACTTGCTCTCATAATTAAAACTGAAACTCTAACATAGTATTTGGAGAAACGTACCACAGTTTCAGAATGGAATTAATTCTTTTTGGGGTTAATTCCTAAAAATATTTCAAATTTATATAAATTATTTATATAAAAACAAACTAGATAGAAAAATTAAATTTAATATATGTCATGGCATTAGTGATCTTAAAGCTTCTGACAGCAGCATTTTTTTATTGAGCAATGAAAATCTCACCAAAAAGTGTCTCACACATTTTTTTTTAACATGAACAAGTTTATATGCCTTTTTGAGCTTTCAGCAGATTTTGTTTTGATTTGTGTACCATGGATGAATACACCCTTAACTTTTTTGTTGAGGCTTACTTTCTATGATTTTCAAATATATACATATTTATTTGTGATTTGATAATACAAGGTTGTCCAACTTTTTCATGTTGATACTGACAATTCAAGCAGGATTATTTTGTTTAAAGCTTGTACCTTCTTTTTCTTTTGGGCATTGAGCTTGAACTAACTACATTATATGACCACCATTTAAATAGCATGGCTAAACTCCTTTTGGCAGCCCACATATTACCATATTATACATAAGCATTTTAGGATTATTAATTTTTCATTAATCTCTACATTTTCCTATGCTGTCTATGACTCAATTTTTGCTTTCATTTTTGCCAATATGCTAGTTTACAATAAGTGCTACAAGAGGTTTTGCAAATTTTCAATCATAAATTATTTGCTGAAAAGAAAAAAAATCAAAACAAGTCCTACAGTCTTTCCTTTATGATGATTCAACTTGATGAGCTGTTTTCCAGACAAAAACTAATAATCAAAGCCAGAGCTGCCAGCTTGCACTGAAGGTTTTTTCTTTCTGCAACAGAAATAAGGAATCTTACAAGTGGATTTGTATAAAATCATAGTGAAAAATCAGTAGTAAATAATGCTACCATCACGTGCCTTTGAATGATTTTCATTTAATTCTCAAGTTAAATGTTTAAAATTTTTTGCTATTCATGGGAAGAAGTAACAACATTTAAAAGTATTGAATATGCATTGTAAATAATATATCTTGTACAAATTTTGTAATCAAAGAAATATTTTGTGGTTGGAAAAAATGAATGAATTACTTCTCATACATCTATTGCCGCAACAAATTAAAAAGATAAATTCAAATACACTAAATTTAGAAATGCAATAAATTGTTTTTTTGTCTAATTATTTAATATTGCTTTGAGAATCCCAAGATTTGCTTAGAGAATAAATGAGTTTACAATATAGAAAATTTTAAAGTACCAATTGAAATGATAAAGTAAAATCCATTATTACTTAATATTCTCCTTTTCTTTGGTTACTTTCAAAGAATAGCAATAAAAACAAATGTATTAAATTAAAGCAAAATGTGCTTTGATTGATCTGTTCTTAGAGTTTAATATATGTTAAGAAAAAGGAAGATAAGCATGCAAAAAATTGTTATATTTTTATAGATAAATTTCAACTAGTGGCCGCAAACTATTCAATGTTAATATATTACATTCAGAGTACTTTGAAAATGTGCTCCCATTTTTCTGGATATTTGTACTTTACTTTTCAACTATTTTGCATCTTCAAGCATTATTTAAATATAAATTTTATCATTTTGTTTCATTTCATTTTTTGTTCCTTTGTTCAATTTTTTAAGAACTTCGAGAAGTCTAGTAATAGTTCTCAATATAGCAATTTTGCACTCATATGTTTTACACTGCTTATAAAAGTTTTGAAAAAAATTTCTGAGCAAAATTTCCAAGAGGATTATTTTCCAGTTTTAGTATTCATTTGCTCAATTAAATATTAAAATTTGTATAATTAGACTGCAAAGAGTTAATAAGTCACTTTCTTCTACAGTTTAAAATAGAATGACCTCACACTTTATCTATGTACCTATTGCATAATGAATTAAAATATTGGTCAATAAGATCAAACAACTTCTCAAAAAAGTACTATGAGTGTGACAGTAAAGATTAATGTAGTGAGCAGTATTTACAAAAGCATATCTATTGTGATGTAGCAGTAAAACAAAAATTTTTTATTCAAAATTTTCAAGTTAACGCCACATTGTTTTCAATCCTTTCCACCATGATGTTAAATATTGAATGCATTGTATCTTGCCAAGTAATAGTTTAAACTTAAGAGTCTAGTTTGACTGTAATTTTGTTAGGAATTAACTTGTTAATAGTTAATTCATGTTATAGCTGTGGAGTTCTGTGTTACGGCAAGTCATCTTTTTGCATATTAAGTTTATGGCAAGTCACTGCTGATGACAGGCTAAGTTTAAGATTTGTGTGTTGCTGTGAAGTTTGTTCACTTCCAACAACACAATTTATGTTGTGTAAATACATTTTGATTCTATATTGAGTCTTGCTGTATACGCATTCATAACAAATTTTTGTTGAGACTATTAAAGTAGGTCACTTTTGTATTGAAGTAGGTAGTCAAGATAATCAAGTTTCAATTTACTCAAGTGTAATTCTGCAATCATTGATGTATGCAAATGTAGAACAAACTGCAGGATAATCATGCTCACTACAATCAGTATCACATTAAACACCAATGTAGCCATACAGTTGCTGAAATACATAACAGGTTATTCTTTTCAAAGTATTTGTATAATTTTAAAAAATAAACATTTTTCTAAATGTGGCACCATCACCAGTAGCTAGAATTACTGTGATATAATTACAAAGATAACTGGATAGAAAGGTTAACTTGTTAATATGTAATGTCAAGACAGCATTGTGCAATATATTGAAAGATAAAAATATATGATACACAGTAAAGCAAGTCAAAGAAATATATGACAAGCATTGTTTAATGAGAGAAAGAAATGAAAGATGACCAGCAACTGTAATAGTTTAACAATGGCACAAGAAAGGACCAATATACAGCATATACTAAAATACTGCAAAAGAGTGAGAAGATTATTGATTTGCAATACATTTTTCAAAAGCTACCTGGGAGTAACCTCATGGGCTGCATATAAATATTCTATTAATGTTACAAAATTAATTTGCAATCTTAAAAAAGATGTTACAAAATGATTTGGGGTAAAGTGCATATTAATTGGGGTAAATGAGGTAACATAAAAATAAGGTACAGTCTGGATACTAGCGGATATTCTATTTGCAATTGTCACAATACTTGTCGGTCCTGCTATTTCTTTAAGTTATTATGGCCTAACTGCTCAAATATGCTTGCATATGTTTGCCTATGTTTGCCTATGTTTGTCTGTGTTTCTACTAAATTTTGCCTACGCTTTTCCAATTTTTTACCTTTTTTATCATATTACACCTATTGCCCTAATTGTTCCCTTATACCAATTCTTTATGTTCATAACTTTGTTATAATCCTTTAATAGATTTCTTTGATCAATACCTTCATGTAATGCTACATATCATTTTCCTTATGGCATTGTAGAAACTTCTTCACTTATTTTCAACCTATGCATGTTCAATATCATAGTACCTTTTCAGCAATGGTCAGATTTTCAAGCTCCTCTTTACCATCTGTTACAGTGCTTCAAACTCCACTTTCAACTTGTTGGATATTATTCTAAAGTTGTCATCAATCCTATAACCTCACTTTATTTGGCTTATCTTTTAATTGCTCTGTTTTACTTCCACCAAAGTTAATTTCATGAGATATATTTAAGTCCACAATAATCACAAGCCATCTAGTAAAAAATTATTGGTTTGTTTGCAGACAAAAAGTTTCAGCAAGATTCACTAGAAAGCCAGTTTTAAGAATATTTCAAAAAGTTGTACTGCAGAAGCTAGCAGGAAAATGCTTATTAGTTTAGTCTATATTTTTGTTCACTCTTCTCAAGTTTAATAAACTTTTATACTTTCATTAAGTCTTCTTGCTTTGCTGTTTGCTTGCCTCCTTCTGTATATTAGACTTTACCCCCTCTACTGAGTCAAATTATCCACATATAAGGTACATACTAATTTATTATATTATTACATCTTTCTTCTTCCATACCAACAATATTGCTATGATAGTTGAGTTGTTTACTGGATATTTCTAGAACCATTTTATGCTTAAATTAAGGGTAGATTTCTACTCATACACTAACACTGCTAGCATCTATATTAAGTTTTGTGTCTAAACTAATTAACTAATACTTATTTTGTAATATATTTCAGTAATATTTAGTTGCATATGAATTTTACAAACAGTATTTCTAACTACAATTCAAGCATGTCAATAGTACGCTGAACTTTTAGATTAGGCATTAATGATAGTATCTACAAATGGTTTACGCATATTAGTTAGAACTACATTTAGACTATAGGTCTAGTATTTTGGTGCATTTGAAAAATTTTCTGAAACTGAAGTTTTATCATCTCATAAAATTTCACTAGAGCTCATCAATAAGTTTTCTCCAAAAAAGATCTCCACTATTGTACAAAACTATTCCAGTAATGTCAAATTCCATACTTTTCTTATTTTTCTTGCAGTTTACATCAATACTATCCTTCATCGACCTGTTAAATTACACAATTGTCTAACTTGTGCAATAGATCTACAGCCCTCAACAAAGCAATAAGTAATATATTGCTGGGATTGCTGCATCCAATAATGGCTGAAAATGGTTAAATATGATAATTTAAAATTTGGCAAGTCATTATTTTAAACTATAAAATACATTGATTAAAAGATTCACTTCTGATCGTGCAAGTAACCTCAGTGGTCTTGTAGTTCAGTCTTATAAATATAATACATTTTACAGTTCCTGTCCTGTCTTGTCTTTGTTTTTGTCTTTTCTTCAACTAGATCTGGGAGTTGAATCTGTTGAGTTATTTGCTGAGATCAACATATACTTTCTCATTTATCTTAAGACTTGAAGGAAGTTTTTCTTCCAATTAAAATAGTTTAACATACTCCATCTGGCATTCATTTGTTTAATGTTCTCCTCATTTAACTTATCTGCCAGTGGTAAATTTAAGCAGTTATAAGGTGCTTTCAATTTTGACTACATGCTAAAAGTGTAAATAAAGATGTCTCATTTAAATATTTTCTTGTTTATAATCTATTTCAGTTGACATTTAATTAATATGCTTGACTAAATAATATCCTTCAAAAGGAGTCTGACCTTTCTTCTGTTTTGTCATACAAAACAGTACCAAATATGATTAAATGTTCATGTCATTTTTTTTGGCGGAGACTTTTAGTTTTCATACTAAATTATGTGCAACTTTTGATGAAATGGATCTTTTTTCGGTGTAACATTTTTGGTATTCAGAAAATGCAATTTCTACTTATTTTATAAAAACGATGATGTTTCATGTAGAGTTTGAATTTAATTACTCAAGTTGATGTTTTGTTTTTCAGCTTTAACATAGCAGGTAGTTCATATTTTGCATGAATGTGAACTATGATATTTTTATAATTTGATAAATTAATTTTGTTTTGTACATGTAGTGCTAACCTATGTAAATAAATAAATATCTGACCTTATCACAGCTGCACTATATAATTTGACTCAGTATTTATTATATATAAGTATAGTCCTCTATCACAGTGCTCAAGCTAAATTTAAAAACATATGTTGATAATATTAAGAAGTTGTTTCAAGTATAATTAAAACTTTTCTGCCATGATCTCAAAATTTGGTTTTAAGCAAAAGGTCATGCTACATTTTTACATATATTTATTTACACAGAATAGGTTTTGCAAGTATATCCATAACTGCCCTCTCTTTTGTGACATAATTCTAGGGATAGTGTAGGCATCAATAAATGACCAGTATTGTTTGTTGAGCTATCTAACTCACATCAACAAATGTACATTTTCTTAGGAGTCTTTGTAACCAATGCAAAATTTAAATGTAAAGGTGAAAATAAAAATTGATTCTCTGTAAAAGATTTTTGTTAACTTTACACGCCCCTAACTTTTGAAATTTGAGTATTGCCAAATTAGAAGTCTCTTTTATTCAAGTGCTGTTCTGCTCGAAATAATGCTAGTAGAGGAAATGCTGTACTTGAATATTCAACTTAAATATTTAACTCCAACCTTGTTTAATGGTCCTGATAAGAAACTCAAAAATAATAACTTGAAATACATGATGCTGTGAAAGTATCGTGCTATGAAATGATGGTAATGAATTTAGGCAATCGAAGAAACATAAATGCAAGTATTATTAGGGAATAAACAAAAGCGAGTGATTTATATTAAAGATAGCTTGGCACGTTGCCAGAAAGACTAACAGAACAGCGCATATTGAGGTGGTGATAGAAGAATTGATGGAAGATGTTTTGTGAATTATTCCATGTAGGCTGCATAAGGGTAACCTCAGTGGCTGCATAAAGTATTTTGAGAAAATATTTGAGATGAACTTGCAAATAATTGCACTTTTACAGTCAATATTTGGAGCAATATTTGAAAACACATGGGTCAGCATATAAAATGGACCAAGCTAGCGATTCTTAAATGGTATATGCATAATATCCTTACATCCTGTATGGTTGAACAATTCCAACATGCTATTTTTATCGGTGCATGAAGATCTTTAAGAATATTTGTAATGAATAAACATTTGTGAGGGGTTGAATTTGGGCCAACTATTTCTTTGTACAGTATTTTTGGTCCTCTTTGTACCCTCTTAAAAAGTTCATTCAATCATTTTGAATGCAGTAGTATAGTCGATTGCATGAAATCAATTAAAAGCTTCAACTGTTTAAAGAAGGAAAAAACGCAATCATGTTACATTCAATCTTTGTATGCAGATCTATAAAGGAAAAAACGCAATCATGCTGCATTCAATCTTTGTATGCAGATCCATAAACATTGATACAAGATGTCTTTCTCCAATCATAACATAAAGAATGATTGTTTCTTATTTGCAACCAGAAAAAAAGCGTAATTTTGAATTAAATAACCATTCTTGCTCTTAAGAACTCCAGTAAACAGATATTTTATGTTTTTCATGAAAATCCATATACATCAACGCAAGATATATCAAATTCGGCTTTTCCTCCTAGGCCGGCTTCGACCAAACAAGGATTTCCAAATGTTGCACTGGGGCTGCTACTTCCGCGAACAAGGCCTTCATTTAAATGATAAGAAGAACGATTTTATTGCTACCATGAATTTATGAGTCAACATACTGAAAATTTCAATTTTTGAACGTTCATATTATCCATCGAAAGGTTTTGTTTTATATCATTCTAGCTTTTCTTTTCTCTCCCTGGTATCTCTTATTATTCATGACATTACTAAATAATAGGAGATAGTTTTTGTGGAGTGCTCAAACTTGACTACAGCCGGCCGGATTCATTCTTACTCAAACTATTGTAATTATGTTTGGTCATTTAAGTTGATTTGATTTATGTTACCAACCAGTGACAGCTCACTAAAAATTTCACAGTAGAAGGACGTAAATCTAGCGCACTCTATATGGTTGCAACCCTTATGACAAATTTATTCATAGTTAATACTTATTGAATGGTACATTATTTTCTGTCATATGCAAAGTAGCCGTTCAGGGTCTGTTCGATTCACGTGATGCACCAGGGACGTTTTTTCGCAAAAAAGTATCAGTTCCTCAATTACCAACAGTTTGTTGACAGTTAATAGTAACTTTATAACAGGGAATTAGTGCAACTGAATTTAGCCATAATAAATCCAGTTAATTAGTGTTATAAGATAATGATAGATCATAGAGGTCACTGATTGGTTCCAGCTCATCAATGGGGAACTGTTTGTTGACAGTAACAGTTTAGAGCAAGGATAGCAATAATTAATTAAACAAGTGTTCTATGCAAAAATCAGTTTCATTTGATTGCTAATATTGTCAGCAGCACAGCTTCCAAAAAATTTGTTTGACTTGCACTAGAAAGATAATTCAGCTCATAATAAGTTTTATGCTTTAGTTGAAAGGTTCATTATTGGAATAATTATTTAAAGTCTAAATCTTTTGAAAATAAAACAATGAAATGGACACTTCAACCTCTTTTCTCTCAGGTTAAGAAATTGGAGGTAGAGTACTGGTAAATACTGACCTTCATGGAGCTTAAGACCGCAGGAAACATTTGTGGAACTTGCCCCTAGGCCCATAAAATAAGGGGTAGCAAACATGAAGCTGGATTCATTTGCAGCTAGTGCCGCTGCCCTCTGAGAGGCCATTCTATGCCTCGTTGAAATGGGCAGCATCTCTTGTAATCGATGCATGCTATTTTGACTGATATTACCTAGAAACATACAACATACTGATACAGTTGATATTCTGCAAACTGGTACCATTGGTGACTCCAGAAACTATTAACTAATCGAATAAGTTGCGCTAGAGAGAGAGAGCAGTACATGTATGCTAGTAGATCGGCAAAATGTAAAGCTATTAAACTATATAAAATATATAATTTAGCAAGCCTCCAATATATAGAAGAATAACTGTATCTATAACACCCATGTTAAATACTGATTGATATTTTACCATTTATACCAAATATGCAATACCCACATTTTGATAAATTACAACTCTTCAAATGTAACATATGTTTATCAACAACATATTAGAATTCCTATCAAAACTGCAGTACCCATGGTTATTGGTATACCTTTTCCCCAAATTTACAATACTTTATTTTTATTTTGAATGAAATGACTAAAACTGTCTTATTCAGTTTGCATAATGATTATTTCTTATTGTTTAAAAATATTAATCGACCCTTAGCAAAATCGTGATTATAGAATTTTTGCCGAAGCTATTAGAACTTTGGTGTCCATTGAAGAACCCTATTGTTTTTGAGAAATGCGCCGATTAAGAGTGCAAAAATACTATTTCACTCAATACATAGCACTTATTTCATGATTTTAAATGCTATACGGATTCATTGATACACCACATATTTCCTTGATATATAACAGTCCTGTTATAATCTTGAATGAACGTAGATTTACAGTTGTATTTAAAACTTCCTCAAGTATAGCAAATGTATTTTAGTTGATAAAAATGCTATATTCTATGATAATTCTATCATGATATGTTCAACAACTTAGAGGGCAAAAGTTCAGTGCCTACGTACCTTGCCCAAAAAGCAATATATATATATATATATATTTATGTGTGTACCCATAAATTTTGGATAAAATGAATTGGCATTCAACAAATTTTACTCGTGACCAACAATCATTGATTTCTATTGTGCACAAGTTCAGCTTCAAATTTTCGGATATGACAATATTGCATATAATGAATTTTTTTGGTAGTTCTAAAGTATTTGGAACATTTGAAATATACCATACCTATGAACTTAATCCCTCTAGTGCTTCCATCAAAGTTTGAACCTGCATGACTGCTCCTATGGTTAAGGGGGTGTATAAAGGGGTGCGCATCTGAAGCTGGGGGGCGGCACACAAGGGGATCTTCAGTCTCAGCGTCCGTGCCAAAATTGTGCTTTGAGCTGTCTAACCCTATGCCTCTTGATCCCCTACGCTCCCCATGCTTCCACTTGTACACTGCACTATCAGGGGCTAGTTTGAATAGAAAACACTGGCCGGACCCATATACTGTGGTGCTGAGATGCCAGGGGTCAGTGCAGTAGGCACCAATTAACTCGCTGGTTTCTATAATGAAAATATAGAATCTATGTTAAGGTCACAATGCTAACAATCTGAATTTAAGAAAATGTAACATTGGCATTCAATACACGTATGGGCATTTTACTTGTACTAAAATATATTATTAGTTAACAACATACTCGTTTTCCGAGATACGCATCATTTATTATATGCTCACATTTTTCCGTGTTGGCACAGTAGGCTAACACTAATACCAAATTCTTATGAAAAAAGTTCAAAATATAAAAATGCCTAATTCTTTTTTGAACAACTTTCATGTGCAGCGTAGGTAGGTTCAAAGTCATATCACATGCTTATGGCTCCATTAACTTGGGAGAGAAATTTAAAAACAGCAAAAAAAGAGATTTTGAAAAAAAATTCAGCAATAGAAGGAAAAGTAGATCTTTTGAACAAAACAGCTTTGATTCAACATTCAGCATGATAAATTAATTTCTAGATAACTGCTGGTAACGTGGCTTGCAAAAACACTGCACTAATCTAAACTGCACCATCTTGTGCGTACGTAGCTATTCTATTTGCGAATCGATTTTGCGGATATTAATTAAACATAGTAATTGACTCTCAGGAAAAAAAATATCAACCCACTATTACCTGGCATCTGTTTTTTTTATTGAAGGTGCTCTAATTGAGGGATTACTGTGTTTAAAATAAAAGCCCAAAACTAACCTGCAATCTCGATGACCAACAAACTCGGAGCAGTTTTATTACACAGCCGATAAAGCTGCATTAAACTGTACCCATCCCTCTCAGTCGAAAATACAATTTTTAATTCTTTATGTCTTAACACTTGTGGAATCCATCGCACCAATGTAGCTCTAAGCTCCTCCTCTTTAAGTAAAACCGGATTTGAATCTTTTGAAACTTTCAGTGGTGGCCAGTAGAATGATATCTCGTTCACCTCATTTGAATCTGCTAATGACGGTCTCAGGGTCTGACTAGGGGCAACAGCTGCAGTGATAGTAACCGGTTTTGTAAATTCATGCTCGCTAATGTCCAGCAGTAAGGGGTGCTCTCTCATAGCCTTTGTACAATCTTCTAGAATATCCCAGGTCAGTGGACGTCGGAAAAAGGGAGTACGTATATTAAAGCTTGCTTTTCGAAGGGTATCAAAATTGAAATCATCTTCGTGGGCCCATGTTTTAATGTTTTCCCAGAGCTCACTACCCTAAACATATGGATAGAGCAAATATCCACCATTAATGAATACTATTAGCATCAAAAATATCCAGCAGTCATTATAGACCAATTACATTGATCATGGTTTAAATGTTATAGCATAACAGCTATAACATAACATGCTAGCAATTGATAGATATTAATTGTAGTACATTTTACAATTGGTACCAATCCGATTAAACGCAAATTGACAGTTGGTTTGAGTCCTTTACAAGAACTTTATGTACAATATATATTTTTATCAATATAGCCATCAAATACACGAAAGAACTATTGATAGAGGCAGATTCAAAAATATCTTTCGAATGCAAGTAAAAAATGAGCAATTTAAAGTTTTGAAGTTGCTAGACACTGAAGTAATGGCAATCAATTTCAATGGAGTAGTTGAGTGGAAAGCAAAAACATGATATGCCTTTGAAATTCTGATGTTATTGGTAAATGTCTTCAAATTTTACCAAATATGCAGTAGAATTTTAAAGGGCAAAATATTTTGCTGGTCCAAATTAATCTTTGTATATTAATGAGATGGAATTTCTTAGATATTTAATTGCTGACATATTGTAACCTTTCATATCCTACATTTGCCATGGGGATGGCATGGCTTTTCAGCTGGTTTAAGTTCAAAATGAGGGGGAAAAACCAAAAAGAACTTCAGAAGGTTCATTTGATTTTCTACATTTTATTCATTGATCCTTATTTCAAAATCTAATCGAATTGGAAGTTCAGCCTTCAGTTTCATTAAATATCCTTGCAGCTTCTACATTTCTGTGCAGCTGTGGTTTGTGTCGATATCTTTACAGTACATTATGGTATAAAGTGTTCATCACTTGATGAATATTTTGCACTCGTTTTAGTGTAGCTGTTGCAAAAAAGTAATTTCATGCTGCCACATCATTGGCATCTCTTATTTTTAGTCGAGTTTGGTTAAAATTAATTGTTTACTACAACATTTATAGTATTTATATGGAAAAATATTACTGCTCATAGCTAGTTTACACTGTTAAATTTTTGGTATTACTTTTTGTACAGCAAATATTTATCATTAGTTAAATAGGTCAGTTATTCGGGGAAAAACAATGACGGCATATACTAATGCTAAAGGAAGTTGTATTAGTAAAAATTATAAACTAAATATGGAAAAAATGGAAATTTTGCATACTTTTTCTTGCTCATTGAACTAAAAAAATTGAAATCTTTGATGGAAAAATTTTCCCGAAAAGAAACTAAACATTGGGTTATTTTTTACTAGAGAATGGTTGATAAATAAAACAAATTACCTGATCATTACTAAGTTTAAGGGCATAAATTTTTTTACGGAAAATATATATTAGACCAAGTCCATAACGAAATAAAATTTTTGAGCCCTCCTTAAACCAAGCGTCCCATATCTGTACCGTGTGTTCAAAGCGAAGCAAAGACACGAAACAATGGTGAAAAATACACTCCAGTTCTCTTCGTGCAAGGGCACCGCACTCATATAAAATTTTGTACAGTCTAGGGTAAAACACATCGAGCAAGGACCCAAAGGACAGTGACCACGCTTTCGCTTCGACCCTGGTGACTGGGAAATGAAGTGGGCGGCGTCCCCACAGCTCCTCGATCGTATAATACGCGCAACTTTCAGTCATATGCATGAGAAGAATCGGGGTGAGCTCAACGATAGCAGGACACCAATCAATTGCAAGTAGTTGTTTTGCGGCAGTGAAAATTCGGTTTTGGGCTTGGTGCCCGGATTCTGACAGCGTATCAACATAGTTATCAGTACCGCCAAATAGAACAGGAGACATCAGGTTCGAGACATCGAGCGTCTCGCTAACGATTCGATTCCAGGCCACTTCCATTCGCGACATATGCGCGTCTGTTCCGGCGAATACATTCCTATGAAATACGGCACGACACCATATTCCACCCCGGAGTTCAGATATAAGTCCAGCACGGCAGCGTGCCGTAAATTTTCTACCGTCGAATCCAGAAATAGTGTCCGCCATAGTTCGGCAGACTTCATCTGCAGTTGGACCTCCAGGAAATAGAGTCTCATATTTCGCCGAGTTTATGTTTTCGTTTTCGAAAACCTTGAAGATAGTGGTTACCATATTCTTATCTTTCATATGTTACTCTGATTACTTCGTTTCAATGGGTCAGCAAGTATATTACATCTATCGAGGGAAAAAAAAATTTTCATTAACTAGGCTCACATCGGAAAAAAAGGCGCAAGTTGATTAAATAACGGCGCAATACATTGAACTATATATTTTTCGTGGAAGTTTACCAGACGGATATATTTGATTCATTGGTTAATTTGTAGAACAAATTGTCAACACGATTTTAATTCGTCCAGAATTTTAGCGATATTTCTGTGAACTTTCTATTCGACGTAAATCCTCCTGTAAAGACAGTTATTAACGTCTCTTATCTATGCGACAAGCTCAAATGCGATGAGCATCAACAATTTTTAATTTTCACCGTAGTATGAACATTAACCTTTGTAGATTAAGCCCATTGAGAGAAGAGTTCAATCAATAACAATTATATGCCAAGCCTTTGAGTAATTATATTGAAATCTTTACCCACTCTATTGGCACAGATCCTGAAAACAGAGATTATTGCCAAATACTAGTTTGAATTTCTTTGCATAGACAAAAAACCTTCGTTCACAGGGATTAATTTTTCAAAATTCAAAAGACAACATTATACTTTCAATGGCTTTCCGGCTAATTGGACACAAATTTGGTTTAATTTCCTCTGTCTTCAGTAATGCTTTGGTAAGCATTATTGTGCATTTAAAAAGTTTTTAAATAACTAGTTATGACACACATTATTGGTTTTTTTCAATGCCTGATGCACTATTTCTCTTACATTGAACTCAGTTGAAGATTTGACAATATCTAAGTAAGGGAATTTCATATGCAACAAGTTTAAAGATCTCTGCATTTGCAAATATCAATGATCTTTTGCCACCTTCAGTGGAAACATAAATACACAAGTGGTGCCAACATAAATACACAAGTGGTGCCAACATAAATACACAAGTGGTGCCAACATAAATACACAAGTGGTGCGAACATAATATTCTGCTATCCGTATGTTTAAGGAAATTAATGAAAGTAAATGTACAGGTGTTGATGTATGTTAGGACTTGAGCATATATAGTTGTACAGGTTTAAACCATGCAACAGTTCCAAACTGTTTCAGTACTGGGACAAATTCCCTTGATATATTTTTGTAAATATTCATAATTAGTACTGCATTGTATAGTAATAGCAGTAGTAGTTCACATGCACTACATAGTTCAACTTAATATGTACTGTTCATTTTCTATTATGTTGTTTCCGCTTCAGTGACAAAAACTGTTAATAAAAAAGAGAGAGAGTTAAGAATGTATAACGCACTGTGAGTGTAATCACAGCTGTTGGGACGTACAACAAAAGAGGCAAAAATGTAAGAGAGTAACAACTCAATTATACATTATATCTCAACCTGTGTTGTGAGAAGTGATTGCACTTCTCAAACACAACATAACTGATTTTTAACCTATTGTATGACTAGCCACTTATTGAGAATGTGACTAGCATAAAAATAATGTTCCTAACAAGAACATCTGCAGCTAAAATAGAAAATGAATTAACTTACAATATAAGTTAATTCCTGACAACAGTGCGAGGAAACAACAAACAAGAAAAGAAAGATAGAAAAAGAAAGTATATTTATTAGCAACTTCTACTTATCACACGCTATGGGAGTGTGCTACTAGAGCTAGCGTACTTCTGCTAGGAGAAGTAGAAAAAAAGAAGTGATTAGAAGAAAGCAAAAACACACAATGGTTTGTAGAAATCCAAAGAGTCTCCTCGAAATTGCAAAGAAGTTTACGGAAAACCAAGAGGAATTCAAATTTCAGCCAGTGATGTAAAAATGCTGTAATTGTGAGTAGATTGGCAATGTTGGTAAAGAAATTTCATGGAATGAACTGTTGGGTTTTATAGAGCAATTCTTGGAAAATCACGGATAGACGGATAGAATGAAAATGAGTTATGAAATGGTTCGCAAAGGATATAGATGGATAAAACAGGTCACGGGTCATGATCTGAAATGGGGAATTAGAGCAGTAATATTTAGAAATCCTGACAAAAACAACATCTAATAATATGTAGTTCCTATCAATTTCTCCTTGTTTTCTGTTAAAATTCTTCTTTACAATTTAGATTTTTTTCCTTGTTCTGTCTTTACCTTCATCTTGTTAGTTTTATTTTCTTTCCATTGGTACATTTCTGACACAATAGTATTGGAGTAACTTGGACTATACATGCAATGAATATTTGCAAAGTTCAAAGAAGACTGTAGGATCTTAATATTAATAGGAGTTGGCCACAACTTTATCCTAGATACATATACCAAGTCCATTTTCATACTAGAATTAAATATAATGCAAACCAAAAAATTTACCTTAGAAATTGAATTTAATCTTCAATTCAAAATTTATCATCAGACTTTCAGTTTATAGTGTATCCAGTTATGGACAACCTGCTATGTGTCTGTATGTTATGAATGTGTTTCCAAACAACTCAAAAGTGCAGCAAAGAGTATACTTATGTAAACATAAACTGTGTTGCTTGAAGTGAACATACTTCACAGTAACACACAAATCCTAATCTTAGCCCATCAACAAAATCCAGCAGTTACTTGCCGTAAAACTTAGAACTACAATACGTAGAACAGCATCTCACCATAAAATAAGAATTCCTCAGCTATAAAATAGAATTAACCCCTTAAGAAGTTAATTCCTAACACTGTATGACTCAATGACCAAGTCCTTTAATACCAATAAGACCCTGAGTTTAAGTTCCTTTGCTAGTAATTTTTACCACTTGCCCGACTTGCTTGATAATGGTCATGCATCAGTATTTAAAAACAGTCCAGCAGAATCAAGCAATAATGATTTACCTTTTTCAGATAAAATTGCTATTATCCATATCATTCTGCCATTGGAATATCATAATTTTGCGCCAACATTTTTAAAGGTAAAAGCAAATATGCTGCCAGAGCATGTCATGTTTGATATAAAGGTAAACGTTCTGTTCAACAAGAAGGTTCTCAGAGGTCTAATATTGTCAGGAACCGTACCGTTACGGATCGGATTCAGTTATTATTGGCCAAGGACTCAGTACTAACCTAGTGATCCGGTTTTCAGCTTTAAGTCATTATGAAATGTTGTCTGCGTTGCGAAGGTCACTTTTTGCAATGCTTGTGAGATAAGTTAATATACTGCTGTATTATTTTTCTTGCTATTTCTTGCAGTACTTCTCAATTAGTTTGGGCGCAGTCCTCATAAATATACTGCTTTTCCAATCCTGAACTGAAAGTACTTATGTCATATTTAGATGAGCAGTTATAGAAAGGATTTAATTGGCCTTCAACATCTCCAGCAAGTGCATTGTTTTTTGTTGAAGACAAAATATGAAGAGCTGAGACTTGTAGGTAATGACTATGGTGTTAGGAATGTAATGCACAACAGAAACAGTAGAAATTTGTGACAGAATACATATATTATTACATTTTTAATTGTGTTGAAAGAAGTGAGATAACTTCATTAACAGTAAAATACTGCTTTCTGAAACTTGTTCTTATAATTCAAACGGGAACTTGTTCTCATAGTCAGAACTGAAACTTCAACATAGCAATAGGAGAAATGTACCGCAGCTACAAAATAGAATTAACTCCCTTAGGGGTTAATTCCTGACAGTGGCTTCTTTGTGGCAGAAAAGAATGTTTACTAAAACCAGTTATGAGTTTCATGATAAAGAACTACTGGCAATCATTGCATATTTCTATTGATAGCAATCATTTCTTTTTAGTAATATTTAGACAACCAATGTTTATGCCAATCACCACAAGTTGCTGTACTTATCTAAAGTAAAAAACTCAAAAGACGTCAAACTAAGTATTTACTATTCTGTGCACTTTAAACTTTCAAATTAGTTACCATACTAGTAAAGAGACTGAGAAGCCTGACACCTTAAGCTGTTGTTCTCTACATGTTGGAATACCAAGATGAACCAGTTGATGTTTAAAACCAAGTGTTATTACCAAGAAAGAAAATTTTTAGTATTCAAATTTGAAAAGTAAAAAATCTCTTTTGTTTCTAAATAAAATTGCATTAATTCAGAAAGAGGATCTAATTGTCAGAATATAACATAAATGATCTTATTTTGAATGCTCCAATAACTCTTTAATGTTTGGAGGATGAATAGCAGTTTTAGAGAGGTGCAATGAACAGCGGTTTCAGAGAGGCGTAGTTCATTCCAGCACAGTAGAATTTCAGAACAAACTTGAATGATGAATGAAAAGATCTTGAAGGGTGAGACTATTAACAACAATTGAGAACTAGCAAGATACAAACAAATAAAATGAGTTCAACAAGAAGAGCAAACAATAGAAAACATAGTATTATCATGATGTTTTGCCACTGAAGCAAAAATACCAATCTTCAATCAATTTATGTTTCAAAACACAGGTTAGCTAATAAATTTCACCAAATATGAGCTGGCAACTTATACAAATCAGTATGTATATATATATATATATATATATATATATGTATATATGCTACATGTACTACTGTAAAAGTATTAAATGTGGCTGAACTGAATTGGTTTTGAACTGATCCTAACAAGGGATCACATTCTGATAATTTGAAGTTTTGTCATCTTTCATGTTTATCTGGACACCCAAGATGTAGATAGAGATTTGAAATGGTGTTAGGAATTAACTCCATTAGGGATTAATTCTGTTTCTATAGCTGCAGCCAGTGTTCACTTATAACGTTCCAAGTAAATTGGCTACACAGATTCTAGTAGGGTTTCATTTTTTGTTGTGTTGATGAAGTTAGTTCACTTCTGTCAACACAATTAGTGCATGATAAATGCGCATGTTTCTGTCACAGTTTCTTGTGCTTAGTTGTGTTTCATATTTCTAACAAATGGCAATTAGGTGTTATTATGGAAGATTTGCCAGCAATATTGTAAACTTTATGTTCAATCCTGTAATGTGTGCATTTAAGTTATATTAACAAAATAAACAATCTAGTATATTGCATCTGATAACTGTATTTAAGTGACAATGGTGTTCTATTTTTATGGATTTGAGTCCAGATTTACCTTCAGTAAATGATTTCAACTCCACTCAAGTCATTGCAAAACATTTTACACAGATGACAAATCTTATATCCTGAGTTAAAATGCTTCACTCTGCACAGCAAGCTGAGCTGCCTATCAATATCTTTTTATGCTTACATAATTAACTTTAAGATACATTTCTAATCTTGGATCTGTGCTTGTCACTTTGTTTTTGAGTTCTTGCAGAAGTTTACTGAACTTAGCTCAAAATTTTTCCAATGCCTATCGCCCTGATCCCATGAACAGACTAAGAGAACTATTCAGTGCTTTGAACAGCATCTTATAATAATTTCAGATTGTCTGCAGTATGGATAAATTTGTTATTTACCTTGGCAGAACTAGCATATGGTTCTTGAGTTTACTTGGCTACTTGAACATTGCCATTTTTTGCTGATGACAGATTTGAACGCTTTTTAGACATTTCCAATAAACTTGTTCTTGAATGACTGCCTGTTTTACAAATTTTTTGTGGTTTAAATAAGAGCAACAGCATATTTAAATAAAAGCTGAACTTTGCTAATGTAGGATCAATAGAATTTGCTGATTGGAAAAGATCATATGAAGACTAACATTGGAAATTTTTTCCATCTAAATAGACAAAATATTAAAATATTGTTGCCATGTACAAAATCAAATTAAAAGCAAATAGGACTGTCTAAAGAAAAAGATAAATTTAACTCTGTAATTTATAAGCTAAAATTACCAAATTCTCTAAGTAAAATTTGTTATGGGTTCCATATATCGTTATTTTCTGGAGATAAAGAGTTTGAATTACTGGATGTATCTAGGAGAAGCGGTCACAAGTTATCACCAATAGGACCAGAGAGTATTACAAAGTAGAAGATTTTTTGAATACAAATAATTTTGTAAAAAACTTGAAATGCCTGGTACTTTTAAAAAAGTTACTGTTTTGAAGAAAACTCTTGAAAGCCTGTTGGCCACTTGTCCAATTGCGATAATATTTTTAAAGAATTTGACAAGCACTATTTAAATCATGTAAAATGTGCAACTTGGAGGGCAACTAATTGGATTTGATGTTTTAATTGTGCAGCTTAAAATTTAGGCAATGGTTCTTGGCGTGCAATATGTTTCATGTCTGTTGAACAGTACTACATATTTTATAAAAGTTGTAAGACATTTTTAATAGTACAACTTATACTATGTACATAAGCTAACTTAAAATGTTGATATGTATTCAATTTTAGTCTTGATTCAGTTTGTACTTTGTTGTTTCCGCTTAAGTAACAGAAGCAATGTTTTAGTATGCACATTTTTCTATCTGCTTCTTTCTTCTTTGACTTTGATTCTTTATGTATTGGTATTATATCTTATTGTTAAGAATCACTAGATTAAAGACTATGCATGCAACCAGTAATAGGCACAACCAGAATCCCAAAGAAAACACACACAGCCAATTATGTACTTATCCCTATTCATGTGTTGCCAAGAATGAATCTTATCAACACAATACTACTTAAGAACACACTAACAAGAGCACTCTTCAAGAGAACATACTTTACAAGAATGCATATAAGACAAATTAAGTCCATAGAGTCACAGTTTTATAACAGATCACAGCGAAACAGATCAGATCCTTACATTTACTTTTATGTTGTCTGAATCTAAGCTTGGTATATTCCTAATTCAGAACTGGAACAGAACAATGAAATAAGAGTTCAAGTTACCTTTTATAGTATGGAAAATCTATCAAGTGTTAAGATCACTGCATCATAATCTGGATGTAATTGATTATAAGTAATTTTATTGTTTCCTTTGGACTGTTTCAATGTGGTCAGAAATTACTTCTAACCATGCAAGTTATATCTTGCAGGCCTGTTGCGAGCAGAAGTGTTGTTCATATACTTCTTGAAATAGTAGTGTTTCCTGGTAATTTTCAGTGTCTTATTTGCAAATTTCAAGTATTAGTGCAAATTATAACACCTAGTCCAGAACTGATACACTTGTAACTCTCTTTTGTTCATTACTTCAAAATTGTTAGGAATTAATAGGTTAATGGTTAATCCTATTTCTATGCTAGCTGCATCATTTTTTTCTGTTTAAGATTACTTATTTAAAAATTCTCACTGTTGACATTATATTCTCACTTTAGCCAATGGAATAGTGCCACAGCACAATTGCTACTGGTCCATTCCATAATTGAATATTTGATTGTCTTGCACTACAAGAGTTCACTTCTAACAACACAGTAATATATACTCTATGGTTTATTTCTAAATATCTTTCTGTA
The DNA here is from genome assembly GCA_032358265.1 of Vaucheria bursata. Taxonomy (NCBI): domain Eukaryota; class Xanthophyceae; order Vaucheriales; family Vaucheriaceae; genus Vaucheria; species Vaucheria bursata. The sequence continues at coordinate 9,226 of JAULBW010000830.1, read as the reverse complement.
TTACAAAAATACTCTAGTTGAGTATTGCTGAAAGTCAAGATTCTACAAAATTACTTTTAGGAATAGAAAATTTTTCTAACTTACAATGTATGCTTTGTATTTGACTCACACAAAATGTTCTCACAAGTATCAGTAGGTTTTCATAAACAATATTTTCCATGGCAGCACAAAGCCTTTTATCAAGAGTTCTCTTTACACACTACAAATTTAAAGTGTGCACTAAGCAATGAATATTTACATTACAGAAATTAAATACTGAGAAGTAAACAAGCATATTACTCTTTCTCTCTAGCTTGATAGGCTGCTGTTTTTTTTCTTACTGTGATGACAAACTAATTAATGTTCCAAGTTTTTGGATAAAAAAATTTATTTTACAGGAAAAAACTCATTTTTAAATTGGTTTAAGTACTAATGCAGCTTTTTCAATTCTGCCGTTAAAATTTTGCCTGTGATCAAATTGAAATCTTTTTTGTTTCATTTCAACACTTTGTACAGCAATTCTAGAAATCACTACTATTGATAATATTATGTATGACTCTTTTGCACCACACAATGCTGCCAAACATTTACAAATTGAAACCCAACATTGGTCCAGATTTACACAATCCTGGTAGTTCTTATCTCAGACTGTGCAAGAATCTGAAAGTTATAAACGTGATATTTTTTAAATCCTTCAGCTTTTTAAGCTACTCTATAATGTGCTTGGCAAAAAAATTCAAAATGTGGCCAAGGCAACCATTAATGAAATTGGTTGGATACTTTTTCAGTAAAATATTCCATGTGGCCTTGTTAGCAGCTGCATTGTAAGTGGTTGCCAAATATAACTGGATACATCATATTTCTCTGTAATTCAATTCATAATACTGGCCAAATATTTGGCTGTAAGAACTCACACCAGTGAAACTACTTTTAATAAATTAATATTTTCTCATTCACCAAGCATCAGTTTGTGTCTCTGTATGCTTCTGAAGTGATGGTTCATAAACAACCTTCAAGTGCTTTCTTTAGTTTAGTCATTTTCCTCATTTTACACCTTATCCAAGAAGATACTTTTTAAACTAGCAGCAGATGAAATTCTGATTTTGAGACAGAAAATCTTTTAAACTTCAAGTAAAGATTTATGCTCTACAATATTGATTGTCGTTTCAATGAATAATCTCAACTAGCATATTTTAGCATAAATACTTCTCTTCATACTATCCAGAAAGTGGGTGGTGCAATTCAGCTAGGGTATTCTTTTTTTTGTTTTTTGTAGTTTTCATTGAGATGATTACAACATTTTTCAACAGGGGTTTTACCATGTTGGAGAAGGACCTGTTGACACTTGCCGCAGTAAACATTTTTACCAGCTACAACTCTTTTCGATGCATAATTTTTTGTATAGCCTCTTTCTGTCAATGTTTCTTCGTCCAAATTTATATTGACAAAATGGTGGTTGACGAGTGATTCATTAATGATTGAATGGTAGATTGCTAGATCATTTTGAACATAAAAAAATCCAAAAAAATCCCCCAAAACCAAAGGATTATGTTCGGGGGTGCCCAAAAGAACTATTGACTAAAAAACCCAATATCAGATACCCAAAACCCTATAGGAATTTTTTTTAATTAAACCCAAGAAGTCAGTTTCTTATCATGTAAGCTGTTTCCATCCGTCGATTATTGCTCCACCAGTGCCTAGTACGACGCTAGAGAACATGTCTGAATCTGAGCAGGATGACGTCGCGATTCTTCTGAAGGCTTCTACAGGCATAAAACTTCCAAGAGGGAAAAAGGTACACATTCTCCATTGTTTTAAGTTAAAGTTAATAATGATAAGTACATTAATACAACTTCATTCGCGAAAATAATCTCTAACTTTTTGATTGGACTCTAGATCTAGCTTAAACTGGAGGTTATTTCTTTTTTATCACAATTTAGCCGTAAGCCTGATTTACTCGAAATTAGATACAATCATATTCTGTTTATTAAATTCGTTTAGAGTAATATTTTTCATGTTCTGTTGAGTTGTAATCCCATCCCTTTTTTTTGAACTATTGTGTCAAGTGTTAAGCAAATTCTCATGAAAAAAATCTTTGATTTTAGGCAAAATATAAGATTTCGAAATATTTTTTCATTGAATTTGAACGTTTACAATTTTAGTTTTGTGCCTAATTGTTTACAAATCTTAAGGCATCTATGGAAGCTGCCAAAGAGGCTATCGCATCGATTTGTTCAAATGCTGGAGAATTTAATTTAGAATTGGCTCTTGCTGATCTGACAGAAAAATTCGGTTTAAAAAAAAGAGAAGCTAAGAAAGAATCTAAAAAGGTTGGGAATGATATTGATGGAAAGAATCACAGTCCATCTAAGAAAAAGCGGTCCTCGGCTAATAAATCAGAGCCAGGTCCAATCGGTATCTGGACTATTGATCCATCTCACAAGGTTGGTAGCTTAATAAAAATGAACCGACTTTAATATGAAAACTCAATAATATTATAGCAGTTTAACTAAGAAGTACTCTTAATCCTCTACATCACCCCCAAAATGATTAAGTTACCAGTCACCATGTATTTCTGGTGAAATATTGCATTATAATGACACTCTTTGAATTTTTTCCTGAAGTTTTTCTCATGGTGCAAACAGCTTTAATTAGAATGTAATATTGTAGTTTTTCATTTTTGGTCTTTCTTATTTATTTTATCCATGCTAATTTCTATTTTGTTTAATCAAGTCATTATTACTTTTTTCTATGTGAACTTTGGTAGATACCTCATTTACTGTGCTTAAGACTGCACCCCCCCTACAAATTGCGAAGTGCTTTTAGCATCCAAACTTTTCTAATAATCGTTTCATTTAAACCCTAGAGTCTTATATAATGTACAACAGTTTATTTTGGGCTTTTTGCTAATCCCTTAGTTACTACCTTATTGATAATGATTCTTATCATAATCCGTTGAGTTTCGTCATTTATGTAGTGATTCAGATGTTTATCAGTTTAATATTCTTTATGTGTCACTTTTGTAAATAGTAGTAAAAATTTAACATCCGAAATAAATCCCATTATCAAATATCCCCTTTTAATTAATACCACATAATCAGTCATTGCTGAAGCAAGTTAATTTTTAAAATGTCCCAATATAGCTTATTTTAATAGACACTTTTCAAGTTCTGACTCAAAGTTTAAAACCAAAAAGTAGATACTGCCTCGAAATTTAAAATTTAGATATTTATATATTAATGAAATGCAGAGCACAATGAAAGAGCTTGCAGAACGTCTGATGATTGCCGCTCGAGAGAGAAAAATTAAAGTTCCAACAGACAATGGGGTAGCTATAGTGGCCTGTGGTCAGGCTATTTTTTCTAATAAAGTCGATGATAGCGTAAATGCCGACGAGGCATTGAAAACTCTGAGAGAGCGCTTTGGGGCCGAAGAAGAAGAAAATGCAAAGAAAAGATCGAAAGCTGAGCCGCCGACCGTCGAAGCTAATACTCCAATTGTGGCAATATTTAGGTATGCTTCTAGGTATTTTATAAAGAAAGTTCAATGTTAAGAAAATGGTATCAAATTTCCGACTCGGAACAATACCTGGTATGCATTAGAATATACCTTTTAAAAATGAAATTCAACTTCATAATTTATATTTTTTACTTTAGGGAGATGGCCGGATATGCATTCAAAGAGCAAGACCCCAGAAAAGGAGCTGTCTGGCAGAAGGTTTGTAATTCAAATTTATTTATGTACTTTTTATTTTAATTTTTATCTGTGAAATTGAAACGGGCAAAAGTTTCAATCAGCGTCTAAATACCAAAATAAAACGTATCATGCTTGAAAAAAAGTCAAGTTCTGGTTTGAATTGTCTATTGATTCACGCTGTGCCATTTGATTTTGATGTCAATATCGTGATTCATAGAACTATGCGTCAAATTTTACTGATACGAATTGCTGCTAAGAGTTTTCCATGGGTCTTGCTAGGAAAAACAATTAGGTGTAGTTGGTTTGCTTCTGTATCGAATGGTTAAAATTTTTCTTTGACCAAATACGATGGAAAAGTAGAGCATACAATTCAAAGGGTGCTGATGATGTGGAAGCATGAAATTACTTCTAAAGTTATTCAAAAATAAACTTTTGTATAAATGTGATTTTGCTGTGATGTGCAGATTGTGACTAACACTTTCACAGTTGCTACTTCACAAGGCTAGCTCTAATTCAAATGATTACCAGGCAGTAGGAAGAATCCGGTATTAAAGGAAATTTCATTGTTTTTATAATTAACCAATTTTAGAAGTCAATCCGTTTGGTGCAAAATTAATAGAAAAAGTATTTTTTTTTGTTGATAATGAATTGTGTTTTTGATTGGCTATACAGCTGTATTTTTGTTTTCGAACTGGATTGTTCTAGACGATTTGACATTTTGCCATATTTCTCTGTGCTTTTATTTGCCACAACCAACCAATCAGATTGCTTGCTTTCATTTTCTATGATGCCAAGAAGGCTATTACCTTCTAAATCTGTGTAAATGAGTATAATTAAGATGATTGTAAGACACGTGAATCCATAGCCATTCATTTTTTTTGCTTTTTCTAGTCTGCTACAGCAATAAATAAATGTCCTTGGGAAATCACCCTGGATAAGCTTCCTACAGATAAGAAAGGACCCATGAAGCTTGAAAACGTGGGCAAAGGATCTATTGAAAAAATTAAAGAGTTTCTGGAGACTGGCTCAGTGCAGCAGCTTGAAGAAATGCGGTCCGGCTTATGATTCCCCCTGTTATGCCAGCTTTACATGCATTTTCGGCCTATGTATTCACTGTGTTTCGTTCATATTTTACCTTTTTATTGTTCTTAAATACCATTTGAAAAAGGCGATGTCTTTTTAATTGAGGTGTATGCTTCTTAATTTCAACCAAGTTGAAGATGTTGGCTGCAAATACTTCAAATTAGGTGCAGAACGGTGGCGCTGTATTTTAAAATCTAAAACTTCAAATTAAATTACAAGTTACCAATTCTAACAAATGCACCAATAAAGTTGAGCAAATCTCTCAAGAAAAATATGCTTTCCGGAATAAAACAGTTTTTAAGTTACAGTTTTTCTCTAAAGTCTATATCAGGTAATCAGCATTCAATTGTAGATCTGTAAGTTAAGCTTGGTTTAAAATTAATTACATTTGATTTAATTTAAAACAAGGCCCCGAAGGATGTAAATATGAAAATAATGAGATGTTGATATGCAAATTCTGGGATTCATAATATACTATGGCATCTATTTACCTATTTAAACGTGAGCATGGCTCAAACAAATTGTAATAATGAGCTCAAATTAAAAGAATAATCTTGATGATGAACATGTGCATTTATGGATGGCGCTTTTGAGGTTGCTAACAATCACAACACAATAAAGGTTTCAATCAATATGTTACATATCACATGAATTAATTCATATTTTTAAAATGTCTATCATATGTAATAAAGCTAAAATATATTCTAACAGTCATCTACTCCTACATTCTCGAAAGTGGCAAAAATTTTTTTGTTTTGGACAAACTCAATAGATATTTGAAGCCAAAGATTTATAGAATGCTGATGATGTGGTGGAATACAGCTGTTTTTTTGCAGTTTGACTAGAATGACACTATGTATTGAAAGAAAATCAAGATATCTGCACTGCTGATTTTCTTGCCAACAAATTGGTTGAAATAAATTATTATATCTAGGAACAATATTTCAAAATGGAAAGAAGTATTTGTCATTTGCTAGGACTGCTACTCTGTTAAATGGTGCTGCAAAGATCACAGTACAGTTAGGAGAAATAGAACAGCAAGGAAGTGTGCACGAAGTGAAGTCTGGTGTGCTCTTTTATGTGAAAACACTAGTACTTGAAGCTTCAATAGTATGCGACGACTAAGCAATACCATAAAATGATTGGTCTGAACATGTAATAAATTTGAAATCGGGCCCGAATCGTAAATTCACCCTCGATTTAAATTATTTTGTTGTGTGGTTAATGTATTTTGAAGAAGTCTTGAACACAACGAAGAAAATCAACACAGAGTGTATCATGGTGAGATATCATTCTATTGAAATATTCTTTCTCCGCTCCGAATCTTTCTTATATTCTTCTATCTTTTTCTTGAGCAGTCTGAACTTGTTGTCGGCCCCGATTTTCAACATATCCTTCGTATTCTTAACACGAACATCGATGGACGAATTAAGGTTATGTATGCATTGACCAAGGTTCCGGGAATCGGACGGCGATTTTCTAATCTCATCTGCAAAAAAGCTGAAGTTGACCACACCAAACGGTAAGCGACTGAAGGATTTGCCATTATTCTTGACCTAAGTGTTGCTTTCTGTGATTATTTAATGCAAGTGCTATATTCGTTGCCTAACCCTGATCTCCAATTTCCCTTGCTAAAGATAGAAGTTCTGTTAATATTTTAGTTGCTGACACGTTTACCTTTTATGAAGATGATTGAGTTTGAACTATACTCGAAAATCAGTGCTTTCACGCAACTTTATCAACAAGCGTTGGATCACGTTTGCAGTCATTAAATCAAGGGTTTCTAGACAATTTTACCATGAAGTACATATCTGTAATGTGGATAAAATCGTAAGATTACCTCTAACTAATAAAAAAGATATAGCTGCAACCCCATATTGTTCAAACTTTAGCACTGATCAAACACCGACCTTCGCATTAAGTACCAGCAAATACATTGGGTATGTAACAACCTAAATTTCTTAAATTTTAATCTTAGAGTTTTGCACACATCTTTTACGATTCTTGCAGTGCCGGTAACTTGACTGCGGATGAAATCGAGAAGTTGGTTGCTATCATTCAAAATCCACGCCAATTCAAGGTGCCAGATTGGTTTTTAAACAGACAGAGAGATTGGAAAACTGGCAAATCGAGTCAAACCTTTGCCCAAAATGTTGCCCAAAAATTACGTGAAGATCTTGAACGATTGAAGAAAATCCGGTATAGTATTGATATTTATAATATCCTTGTATATAGAGTAAAATTTATCTATATTGTAATACTTATATACTTATTTCAAGTAGATTCTCAATTTGCGGATATTTGTTTTACTATTTTTTATTCGGTGTACGTACTTAACGAATATGCTGGTCAGTTTTTTTCAATTATATGTTTTCCTTTAATTAAATGTCTTCAGATTAAATATAGTTCTATCTGTCCATGCTAATTTTGGAAGTCTTCTTGTATTTGATAAGTTTCTCTCATACTTTTCTTAAGGATTCGTTCTTATGTTCAATTCCTATTCCACTAGAAAATTTTGTCTCCTTCATACTTTTCAATTTTTAGAATAACGTATTATATTTGCTTAAAAATAATTTACTTAATTTTTACCCAGTTTACTGTTCAATTATAAATTTTCCTTCAAAATACTCTGTGAATTCAACACAAGATAATGAGTCATATATACTCAAAAAGGTTTGAAAAATTACTTTAATAAAAGTTTATGCTACTACCTGCTGTCTGACAATCACTGTATAATCCACCAATGGGTAAACACTGAATTTTTTCCGAATCCTTTTCTCTTCTATTACACATGTTGCTATTTAATAAGAATTCATTACAATTGTGATATCTCAATTTCATTAGATTTTTATTTTATTTTTCATTAGATTTCCTCTAATATTATTGGTTTTTTCATTATTATGCGCTTTTATTCTCTTTAAGTTTTTATTTTAAATTACAAATACTTTTTTTATATTATTTGTATTTGCCAATCCTTTAATTGGTTTTGTTATTTTTATTGTTCATTTTTTTCCAACTACTTTTGTTATTTATGCATATGTATGCATGCAGTAAACTTAAGATATAATAAATCTATAGAGACTGCTAAATTAATTTGTTATACTTGAAAATCTGAAGCCGAACTTGGCAAAAGATGACTTTTTCATTCATTCGTTGTACAAGTTGAAATTTATTATATCCGAGTTTGCTTGTTTACAAATACTTTTAATATTTTTGTAGTTCTCATCGAGGTATTCGCCACTACTGGGGAGTCCGTGTCCGTGGTCAGCATACTAAAACGACTGGACGTCATCAAATTCACAAGACCGGATAAACTTGGATTTTTTTGACACTGAAATGTATGCTCTGCCTTCTTATCTTCTTTCAGAAAATAGTTTCAAATAATTGTTTCTTTCTTAAAATATTTAGAAAAACTTCTTTCAAAAGTTTATTTTTCCAAGCTTTCCTGAGCTACTGTCAAAATAGTCTGACAAAAGGCGATTATAAAATTTTCAAATTATTGTATTTAATAATGTTTTTCTTTAAAGGGTTTGTAAGTCACGACTGACCAATTATTAAGTCTATGTAAGCTGCATCTCTCGTTCAAAATTTGTGTTGCTCATGCTTACAAAATTTTATTCAATTTAAAAAATCTACAGATATTTTTGGATGGAAAATAATAAATTGATGACTCTAGAGAATGGAATTTTGTAAGATATCTAACATTAAAGTAACTTTCTGAATTGAGAGACTTAACCCGACAAAATATTTTAACAATTTTCGAGAAATTTAAATCTCAACCAAACAACCTTACCAGCACTTTAAAAAATATTCTTCGCAGCAATGTAAGGATTCCAATACATGGATAGCAATCGCACTATATCAAAATAATTTTTTCTACAAAATTTGAGTGACCCATCATTAATCAATTTCATAAAAGTTTCACTTCCATAGATTTAAACTACGTGTAAAATTCACAGTAAAGAAAATTGTGCCATGTGCCGCAAACCAACTTCTATAAAGTAGAAGTTAGCTTAACCCTTTCTCATTTGTATGGATATTTTAAACCTGATAAAATAAATTTAGCAGGCCCACCTAAATACAGATTTTTGCATCAAGTGTTACATTCTAACAATATTAAAAAGAATAGTGTTAAAAGATGACTTATGATAGTGTCTCATCAAATTTCAAGTGTTAGAGTTTTTAAAACTAAAAGATTATCATTATCAAACTATCATATCAATACTCTCTTAAAGAAGAATAGTCGAATAATCCACTTTATGGTGTACTTTCATAGAAACACGATATCTAAACTTTTGTAATTTAATTATTTCAAGTGATGGTTAGAAATGATTTTTTATTTTCATAGATGCTTGAAGTATTTTTCTCAAAATAGACTAAAAATTGTTTCAACTATATATTTAGTTCATTTTGAAAAATATTGATGTGAGCACATGCGCATAACTTTCTTTGAGATGGTAAAAATACA
>JAULBW010000819.1:0-29181 GCA_032358265.1 Vaucheria bursata | reverse complement strand
TACGGCAAATACAGTACCTGGGCAAGCTGAGACGACAGCAGAAGCGGAGTCGCGGCGGACCACGCAAGTCGCGCCACGGCCGCCGCCGGGCGGTGCACGCGCAGCAACAGCACGCTGCTCTGCTGCGACCCGCCGGGCAACGGCAACTCCACGGCGGCAGCCGGTGGCGGCGTCGACGACGACGACGGCGACCGACGCCGCGTCGGAGACGTGATCGGATGCCACGCCGAGCGCTTCGAGCATCGAGCGCAGCGCATCGTTGCGCTGGTAGGTGCAGACGTACACCGCGATGGAGACGGACTCGGTCATGTGGGCGCTGGGGTCAGACGTGCAGGCGAGAAGTCGTCGACAGCTGATTGCCCAGTACACCCCGTAGGAGCACGAGCATGAAGAGCCAGCCGTGGAAGAGGGTCACCTCGGAGACACCGACGACGACCTGGCACGTGAGGAACAGGAGGGCCCAGCGAGCGATGTCGGGGTGGGTGCGGAGGGCGCGCCACGCCGCGATGCCGACGGAGCCGAAGAAGGCGAGGTAGAGCACGAGCCCGACGACCCCACCCTCGAGCAGCATCTCGAGCACCGCGTTGTGTGCGTGTCCGGCGACGAAGCCCGTCTCGCGGTTGAGCGTCACCGTGGGCTCGACGGTCTCGTCCACCCAGACGCCGTTCCAGCCGTAGCCGATCCAGGGGCGATCGCCGATGGCGTCGACCGACGCCGACCAGATGTCGGTGCGGTTGGTGAACGTGAGGTCCTTGCCGTAGAGGTTGACCAGCCACGGCAGCGCGACGGTGATGACGAGAGCCATCACGATCGCGCCGAAGAACGACAACGCGACGTAAGAACCGGACAGACGGAGGTCTTGCTTGAGGTAGGCGTTGAGCCACCACGCGACGCAGACCACGACGATGACGCAGGACATGCCGGTCGCCGACTGCGAGCCGATCGTGAGGACGATCGAGCTCAGGATCACGACGTTCCGCAACCACTTGCGGCGCTCGAAGATGATGAACGTGATGCACGCGAGCACGAGGAACGGAACCATGCCGTTCTTGTGCTCGAAGGAACCGCGCCAGCCGGAGAACTGCGTGAAGCCGTCGAGTTGGTGCACGCGGCTCGCCGGATCGGTGATCAACGCGAAGAACGAGAACAAGATGCCGAAGATGAACCCGGCCTTGAGGCTCTGGATGATGCGATCGAACGGCAGGATCGACGCGACGAACGTCGTGGCGATCACGATCGGGATCTGCTGCTGGAACACCGACCGGTAGGGCATGAAGCTCGTCACCCACGCGACCGAACAGAGCAGGTAGGTGTAGAGCAGCATCAACGGCATGCTCACGAACACGTGACGGGAGATCTCCCGTGGCCCGAGCAGCACGACCGTGACGCCGATGAGGCCGACGATCGGGAAGTACGAGTCGTCGACGGTGATCTGACCCTGCAGCGCCCCGAACGTCGTGAGCAGCGCGAGGAAGAGGTAGAGCTGCCCGACGAGGATGTAGGGCTTGACGCCGACGAGCCGATCGGTGATCGCCAGCCGGACCTGATCGCCGGTGAGGGGAAGGGTCGTCTGCGCCATGGCTGGCTTCAGTGTGCCCCAGATGCCGCCGCCTCGACCGGCATCGCGCCGAGCGAGGTGTCGATCGGGCGCGCGTCGACCGAGTCGTCGTGGCGCCGCTGGAGCCGGAGGAGGAAGATCCACGCCGTGGCGGCGAGTGTCGCCTCGCCCACCAGCGTGCCCACCACCGCGCCCTTCCACTGCCACAGCGGAACGAGCGCGATGTAGAGGGTGAGGCTGAGCGCGGCCGCCATGAGCAGCAGGCTGGTGCGCAGGCGGGGGAAGCCGAGCCCCATCAGGCCGTTGAGCGGGAAGATGGCGAGTCCCCGCAGCAGCACGAGCGGTGCCAACCAGCGGACGATCGTGACCGACCCCTCGAACTCGTCGCCGACGATCAGCGTGATGAGCGGCGCGGCGACGGCGATACCGAGCGCGAAGACGATGCCGTAGATCGCGATGACGCCGCCGAACCGCATCGCTCGCTTGAGGTGCTGGCCCTTCGCGTTCTCGTCGTGAACGAGGAAGCGGTTGTGCGACACGCTCATCCACGTGTTCACCGGGATGAGCCCGAACTGCACGATCTTGTACGCCGCGGAGTAGAGGCCGAGATCGTTGCGATAGTGGTAGGCGGCGAGCACGGTCTTGTCGCCGTCGTTCTGCACCGCGAGGCCGGACACACCACTCGAGTACACGAGGCTGCTCTTGAGGTGCGCCTTCTTTATGCGCCCCGGCAGCAGCTTGATGCCGTAGCGACGGCCGACGCGGCGGATCTGAACGACGCCGACCACGGCGGTGACGACGAGGTAGGTCGTGCCGAGCGCCGCGATCGTGAGCCGATCGGTCGCGAACAGGACGACCAGGATGACCATGCGGAACAACATCGGCACGACCCGCACGGAGGTGGATTCGGCGTAGCCGTCGACGCACTGCACGGTGCCGGCCGCGATGAGCACCGCCGGGTAGGCGATGAACTCGACGACGAGGATCGGGACGACCGCATGCAGCGGCAGCTCCCGAACGATGAACGTGGCGAGGACGGTGCCGACCACCGTCATCAGCGTGCCGCCCGCGAGGCTGAGCGACAGGCACGAGCGGGTCGTTGCCTCGAGGTCTTCGTGCTCGCGCACGATGTGCTGCGCCATGCCGAGCGCCACACCGGTCGACGCGAGGGTGATCAGGGGCGCGGCGATCGCGTACAGACCGGCGTAGTCGCCGAACCGCTCGGTGCCGAGCGACCGACCCAGGAGGCTGAAGGACAACAGCGTCGACACGAGGACCACGCCCTCGTACCCGAAGCCCATCAACGTGTCCTTCGCGAGGTCCAGCCGCCCGAAGCGCAGGACCCGCTGCCGTAGCCTGCTCACGCGCGTTCGCCCTTCTCGTCGAGGGTGGGATGGGACCTCCCAACCGTATCGGCGCCCCTCTTGCCGTTGCAGTAGGCCGGGAGCACGGTTTCGCGACGATTGGGTGAAGGTGACCGACCCGCAGTGCCGTCCACGACCGCCGCGGCGACCGCGCGGGGCTGGACGAACCATTGTGCGGGCCGCGGATCCGCTGGTATCCCGGCTCTGTGATCGAAACCGTGTCGCACAAGCTCCTCCACGGACGGGTGAGCCCCGCCGTCTACAAGGCCCGCCGCCTGGCGCACCGGCCGCGTCACCCGGGTCTCACCACGTCGGACTTCGCGTTGCTCACCCAGCTCGAGACCGACGGCGGCTGCGTCACCAACCTCGACTCCCTCGGCCTCCTCACCAACGCCGCGATGCTCGCGGCGGTCGGCGATCTGCTGCCCTCGCTCCCCGACCGCGACGCGCACGAGCCCGACGGCGACCCGCGCTCGGGGCGCGCCACGGCGCTGCACTGCGTCAGCGTCGATCCAGTCGAGCTCGCCGAGCGCGCGCCCGCGGTGCTGCGGTGGGGGCTCGAGGAGCGCATGCTCGATCTGGTCGAGTCGTACCTCGGTGTGCCGCCGGCGTTCACGACCGTGCACCTGCGCAAGGACTTCGGAGACGGCGAACAGGTCGGCACGCGGTACTGGCACATCGACACGGAGGACAAGCGCGTGATCCGCGTGCTGGTCTATTTGAGTGACGTCACCATGGATGACGGCCCCTTCGAGTACATCCCACGGCCACAGACCGATGCGTGTGCGGGACTGCGCGAACGTGCGCTGCGATCCGACGGCGATCCGGTGTTCGATGCCGAGATGCGTGCGCACGTGCCGGAGGATCACTGGCGGGCGTGCACCGGCCCCGCGGGCACGGTCGTCATCGCCGACAACGCCGCGGTCTACCACCACGGCAAGGTGCACCACCGCGAGCGAACGGTGTTGATCTACACCTACACCTCACGCCACCCTGCGTACCCACGGCTCGTCCGCAACGACGTCTTCGACGAGCAGCTCACGCCGCGTCAGCGATCGAGCTTCTTCGTTCCGACATCATGACGCCTGCGCTGCTTGCTGGTCGCCTCGACGGAGAGGCCGCGTTCCTCGCCCTATCCGCTCGGCTCCTTAGCGCACGATGATCTTGGCGGGCACGCCGATCGCCAGTGCACCCGGTGGAACGTCCTGCAGCACGACGGCGTTCGCGCCCACCGATGCCTTCTCGCCGATCGTGATGCGCCCGATGATCACGGCGCCGGCTCCGACGTCGACGCCGTTCTCCAGCACCGGCGCGGCGTTGGGATCGTCGAGGTTCCGCACGCCCATGGTGGTGTTCTGGCGGATGCGGCAATCGTCGCCGATCACCGTGTAACCGTGGATGACGATGCCGGACTGATGATCGATCGAGACGCGACGACCAACGCGCACGCCGAGCGGTAGCTCGACCCCGTAGTTGTTGCGCACGTAGCGGTACATCGTGCGGTAGAGCACGCTCAGCGGCGCCCGCAGGAGCTTGGGCTCGACGCCCATTCGCCAGTTGCCGAACCGGTGTACGAGCAACGCCCGGAAGCCGGGCGCGGACCAATCTCGGCCGTTGGTGGCGAAATCTTCACGTACCAGTTCAAGGAATGAGATTCCTTCGGGGTTGCCGTACTCCTCGATCTGGCCGACCATGGGGGCTCCCCGACGCACGTGCACGGACCGGGCAGCGTACCGTTGACTCAGTTTTGGCCACAACGAGCCGAAGCGAAGAGCTGACGGACCTGCCGCTCCAGAGAGGATTCTCCGAGACCCGTGGAACTTTCCTTCATCATCTCGGCCATCCGTCGCCGGCTCTGGCTCATCGTCTTGTTCACCATCATCGGTGCAGTGGTCGGCACCGCGGTGAGCCGCTCGCAGGACACCAACGAATACGAAGCGACTGCCGCGCTGCTCGTGCAGCCGCCCATCTCCGCGGGCAGCGTCAACATCAGCTCGACCGAACCCGACCGCTACGTGCTGGGCCAGCAGCGCGTGCTCGAGAGCATCACGCTCGCCGAGAAGGTGGCCGGCAACCTCGACGATGGTGAGACGAAGGACTCGATCCACGACGTCGTCACCATCAAGCACCGCTCGGGCACCGACGTCCTCGAGATCGTCGTCAACACCGAAGACCCGAACCGCTCCGAGCGCATCGCGAACGCGTACGCCGCGCAGTACATGGCGGATCTGCGGGCCCCCGCTGCGGAGGATCCGTCGTCTGTCATCACCGGCTTCCGCAACGAGATCGTTCTGATCGACGCCCGGCTGAACGAGATCAACCCGGACATCCAGGCCAGCCTCGAGCCGACTGCGGGCCTCAACGTGCCACGCCCGGGCGACCAGGCGCTCATCACCGAGCGGGAGTCCCTCATCGGACGCAAGAACGAGCTCAACGCCCGCATCATCCAGATCCAGGCCGACTCCTACAGCCGCGTGACGAGCTCAGTCGTCGAGAACGCCGTCGTCCCGACCGAGACCGTCGCGACGTCCTCGCGCCTCTACGTCGCCGCCGGGCTCCTCGGTGGCCTCGCGCTCGGCATCGTCGCCGCGATCATGGCCGCTCGTCTGTCGTCCAAGGTGCTCGACCGCTACGAGGCCGAGAACGTGCTCAACCAGCCGATTGCCGGCGAGCTCGTGCACGCAGGTGGTCTGACCCGCTCGCGTGCCGCGGCCCTCTACGAGCTCCCCTCGGCGCTCGAGCAGGTCATCAGTCGCGTCTGCGCCAGAGCGCAAGCGAACGCCGTCGACGACCGTCCGCTCGTCATCGCGGTGGTCGGCACGCAGCGCAACGCGGGCACCACGACGGTCGCGCTTGCGATGGCGGGTCGCTTCGCCCGCACCGATCTCAACTCGGTCATCATCGACTTCGACTCGCACGACCCGGAGCTCACCGAACTGTTCGCGTCCGAGACCGGTGGCATCCCGACGGTGCTCTCCTACCTCGGTCAGCCGTCGTCGAACGGCGCACCGATGTCCGCGAACGCGCGGGCGCGGCGCATCGATCCCACGACGATCTTCGCGAGCACCCCGAGCGACCGCGTCCGCATCATCGGTGCGGGCGCCGACCACGACACGCTCACGCTGCGTCGCTCCGAGATCTCACGCATCCTCGAGTTCGCCGCCCGCGACGTCGAGGTGGTCATCGCCGACGCCGGCTCGCTGCCGGACGCCGCGGCCGCGGAGCAGCTCGTGCGCATCGCGGACTGCGTCGTGCTCGCCATCCCGCTCAGCAAGCTGCGGGCGTCGACGCTCGACACGACCGCTCGCCTGCTGAGCGGGCGCAGCGAGCTGATCCTCCCGGTGATCACCCACCCCGGCCGCTCGAAGTTCTCGGGCAAGCGCTCCGGCGGTGGCTCCGGCCCCCGCGTTGCGCCCGCCCCGCAGGCCCCGGCGTACGAGCCCGCTCGCCAGTAGCCCCAACACAACGAACCTTGGTCCTGCCGGTGCTTCGTGGTCAGCGTGACCCCGAAGCACCGGCAGTGCTGGTTTTCGGCGCCGATGATGACGCCGCGATCGCGACGATGACCGCGTAGAACTCGGGCGAGCTCGCACACGCGTCGGCGACCGAGCGTGCCGCCGCGTCATCGAGCGTCGAGTCCGCGGCGGGATGCCGAGCAACGCGGCGCTCGCCGCGATCATGTGCACGACGTACCAGGTGCCGACCCCCTCGCCCGCGACGCGGGCTACGGCGTCGGCCGGAGGTAGGGGTAGCCGGCGCTCAGCGTGCGCCGCGGGACATCAGCACCGCGGGCACCGTCTTGAGCACGATCAGCAAGTCGGTGACCAGCGACCAGTTGTCGACGTAGTACAGGTCGAGGCGCTGGTAGTCCTCGAACGTCGTGTCACTGCGGCCGTTGACCTGCCACATGCCGGTGATGCCGGGACGGACCCGGAGCCGGTTGCGAAGCTCCTCGTCCCACTCGAGCACCTCGCGGGGAAGCGCCGGGCGGGGGCCGACCATGCTCATCTCGTTCTTGAGCACGTTGATCAGCTGCGGCAGCTCGTCGAGCGACGTCTTGCGCAGGAACCCACCGACGCGAGTGATGCGGGGGTCGTTCTTGACCTTGAACAGGGGACCGTCGGCCTCGTTGAGGTGCTCGATCTCCTTGAGCTTCGCCTCGGCGTCGACGACCATCGTGCGGAGCTTGAGGACCTTGAAACGACGACCGTTGCGCCCGACCCGCTCCTGCTGGAACACCACGGGCCCGGGGCTGTCGAGCTTGATGGCCAGCGCGCAGACGAAGAGGATCGGGGCCGTGATCACGAGCGCCACCGACGCCATCGCGACGTCGAAGCACCGCTTGGCGTAGGACCGCCAACCACCGCGGCGCACCGGCTCGACGTAGACGACGGGGAACCGCCCCAGCGGGCGCATGATCAACCGGTTCGAGGCGATGTCACGCAGCGACGAGGAGAGCTCGACGTGGATGCCGGCTTCCGTGAGCTCGCGCACCAGGCGGTTGGTGCTGGCGAGATCGAGTGCGCTCGCCGCGATGACGACGCCCGAAGCCTTGGCCTGGCGGACGATGTCGATCGTGCGCTCGACCGGCCCGAGCACGAGCGGCTTGGTCTCACCCATCGGCTCGTCGTCGACGAGGCCCACGACCCGGTAGCCGAGGTTGGGGTCCTGCTCGAACATCTGGCAGAGGGCGAGGCCCTCGCTGTTGCTGCCGACGACGACCACGGACCGGAGCAGGCGTCCCCGTTCGCGCAGCCGCTTGAAGCCGCTGCGCACGAGCAGGCGCTCGATCGTGAGCATCAGGAGGAGGCTCGTGACCGCAACGAGCACCCACGAGCGGCCGAGCGGCGTCTTCGTGAGGAACGCGAACACCGCCACACCCATGGCCCCGAGGGCGGTGGCGTTCACGATGCGCTTGAACTCGTCGACGCTGCGGCCCACGAAGCGGGAGAGGTAGAGCCGGCAGCGGACGAAGACCATCGGGTGGATGACCGCGGCCCCGACGACCAGCAGGGCCACGTCCTGGCGGCTGTAGGGCTGGGGCCGGTAGCCGAGGCGGCGGAGCAGCACGTAGCCGCCGAGCCACGCCGCGATGGTGCACAGGAGGTCGACCGTCGCCATGACCACCTTCGGCGAGGAGCCGAGCAGCCGGAGCAGCGGCGAGAGCGAGCGCGGCGCCACGAGGGCTTCCGCGGCGACGACGGGGCGGGAGACGGGCGCTGCGGTGCCGGCGACGCGCTCGTGGCCGAAAGCGGGCGTGTCCTCGATACTCGCCAGGTCCCGCCCGGCGTGCGGAAGCCCCACGCTCATCGGTTACGCCTCGGTCCGGACGCCCTGCCGGGCGGCAGCGCGAGATTCACCACAGTTCGTGGAAGATAGCTGAGGGCGCCGGTCGTGTACGAGGATGCGATCATTGTGATTGTGTGAAGATCAGAAGGGTCCATGACGTGGCTCTTCACCGCTCGGAGCGGTCGGAAACGCCCCGCTCGGTGACCGATTTCAGCATGGCCCCCCATCTCGTGGTGACGCCGTAGGTCATCCGGATCGAATTGTTCCCGACACGCGCGGCGGGCAGTCGCGCTTCTGCGCGCCGGGAGCGCGCGGCCTCGTGACGGTGCAGTCGAGATCGATGCGTGGCGCAACCGGGACCACCTCGCGCGTCTTCGCGCTGGTCTGCATGGGGGGCGGGCACACGGTGCCGCGCTTTGGGGCGCGCGACCGTGGAGGAACCACTTCTAGCACCGGCTCACGGGGCGGTAGGCGCGTGTGACGGTCACGCAGTGGCGCCTGACGCGCGCTCACCAGCTGCCGCCGCCGCCCCCTCCGCCGCCGCCTCCGGCGGAGCCGCCGCTGAAGCCGCTCCCGCCGGAGCCGCCGGGTGTGGAGGCCAGCGTGGTGGCCGTCGAGCCGGCGAAGCTGCTCATGCGATCGCCGAACGCGACCCAGCCGTACGTCGCGTAGCCGACGTACCAGCCGCCGGCCTGCGGTGGCGGCGCGCCGAGATCCTTCAGCGTTCGGGCCCATTGCTTGGTCGCACCGAACGCGATCGCGTACGGCAGGTACTCGGTGAAGAGGTGCTTGCGCTCGGCCCATTGCGCACGGTGCTTCTCGGAGTTCTCGATGAAGTCCTCGAACCCGAGGATCCGCCGGTAGAGGCCGTGGCCCACCGCAGTTCGCCGGGGCATCCACTTCGCGCCGATCACCAGCGCGAGCCCGCCGACGGCGATCGGCAGCCCGAGCAGCCCGAACGCGGTCAACCGAGCCAGCGCAATCGTCGCCGCGATGCCGACGACCAGCACACCGAGCCCGATGAAGACCCACTGGGTCCGGACGTGATCGGGTCGCCGGTCGAACCAGCCGCGGGCAACTGCGTCGGCGTACAGCTGCTCCTTCACCTCGCCGAGGCTCTTGGCGAACTTGTTCTTGAGCGCGGAGAGCTCGACTTCGGGACCGCTCTCGAAGATCTCCGTGAGCAAGTGGCTCTCGTAGGACAGCAGCGCACCGCTCTTCGGCAGGCGGACGAAGCGATAGTCGTCGACGTCGCCGTCGTCATCGGCGATCTCCTCGATGCGGAGGTAGCCACGAACGGCGAGGTCGACGATCGTCGCCGAGACGTCGACCGTGTCCGCCACCTCGTCGCGCAGCACGCCGATCTGCCCGGGCCGCAGGTCGTCCGGCGGCACGAACTCGACGGGGCTGTGCTGCTTGTCGAACAACGGCACCGGCTCGCTGGGTGCACTGGCGTCGGCGAACGCGATGTCGGTCGGCGCGCCGACCGCTCTGCGGTCGCGGCCGGCACGGAACTGGGTGCGCGCGATGAAGCCCCCGAACACCAGCGCGAGCAACCCCGTGGACGCGACGGTCAGGGGGTTGGCCTCGAATCCCTCGGACCAGTCGTAGGGCTGGTCGCGCTCGACGATGATCGGCTGCGGTTCGGTCGCGGCGCCGTCGGGGTCGTCGTAGGCGACCGCGATCGTCAGGCCTGCGCCGGGCGGGATCGGCGTCGCCTGCTCGAAGACGACGGCCGAGTCGCCGGTGGCGGTCGCGCTCGTGCACGATGCGGTCGATCCGGGATAGCCCTCGAAGCACGCCAACTGCGTGACGGGTTGCGGCACTCGCACCGTCACGGTGCTGGTCGCGATCGGCACCTGCCAGTCGAACCCCGTGATGTTCCAGTAGAGCTGGTCGCTGTTCTCGTCGATGCCGTTGACCACGCCGCCCAGGCGGTAGCGGATCGTGTACTCGTGGCGGCCCGTGATGGTCTCGTCGGGATCGCCGACGCGGATCCGTTCCCGTCCACCGCCGAGGTCGATCACGGTGAACTCGTCGGGTGCGTCCGGGGAGTCGACGCCCGTCACGGTGAGCGGATACGCGCGCTCCTCGTCGGGATCGTCCTTGCCGTCCTCGTCGAGGTCGACTCGCTGGCGCGTGACGAGGTCGCGCTGGATGCCATGGCGTTCGTTGGTGCCGAAGTCGTAGACGATGTGCTCGACGAGGTCCGCCGAGCCGTCGGCGTTCACCGTGACGTCGATGTCGAACGAATCGATCTGCTCACCGGTCTGCGCGCTCGCGATACCCGCGGACATCGCGACGACCAGCAGGGTCAGCGCGGCGAGCATGGCCGCCGAACGGGCGACCGCGCGTCGGAGGCCGACGACCGGTGCACACGCGCTCACCGCGACCTCGGGAGGCCGAGCACGCGCTGCGCCACGATGTTGCGCTGGATCTGGCGGGTGCCACCGAAGATCGACTGCGCGCGCGACCAGAAGTAGCCCGCGATGTCGTCGCCGTCCTCGAGCACCACCGCCGCGCCGCGAAGGTCGAGGTTCACGTGGCTGATCAGCTGCTCGACCTCGGTCACGAGCAGCTTGTCGATCGAGCCTTCGGGTCCCGGTGTCGAGCCGTCCGCGCGGCTCGACATGGTGCGCTGGATGTGGATCTGCAGCGCGCGCAGCGCAACCCATGCCTCCGCGAGCGCACGGCGCTCAGCGGGACCAGCGACGACACGTCCGGCGCGCACGTCGTCCTCCAGCAGCGTGAGCAGGCGCGCGAGTCGCGCGACCCAGCCGACGTCGGCAGGCCCTCGTTCGTAGCCGAGGAGCTGCATCGCGATCGCCCAACCCTGGCCTGGCGCCCCGAGCAGGTTCGCCGCCGGCACGACGGCGCGGTCGAAGAACACCTCCGCGAACTCGCTCGTGCCGTAGGCCGTCACGATCTCGCGGGCGTCGACACCCGGCGTCTCCATCGGCACGAGCAGCATCGACAGACCTTTGTGCGCGGGCGCGTCGATCTCGGTGCGCAGCAGCAACATGCACCACGAGGACCAGAGCGCCTCGCTCGTCCAGATCTTCTGTCCCGTGATCCGGTACGCCGGACCGTCCGGAGTGTCGACGAGCTCCCCGCGCGTGCGGACGCCGGCGAGGTCGCTGCCCGCGTTGGGTTCGCTGAAGCCCTGGCACCAGTGCACCTCGGACGACAGCATCCCGGGCAGGTGCGCGCGCTTCTGCTCCTCGCTGCCGAACAAGCGGATCGCGTTCGTCAGGTGCGCCATGGCGGGCGGCGACGGTGCACCCGCGGCACCGATCTCGTCGTTGAGTATCGCTTCGTAGACCGGCGCCAGACCCTGACCGCCGTACTCGACCGGGAAGGTGAGCGCGACGAGGCCTTCGGCGTAGAGCGCTCGGTGCCAGTCGCCGAGTGCACGCAACCGTTCGGCTTCGTCCGTGGGCAGCCCGGCGGGCGCGTTGTCCTGGATCCACGCGCGCAGGCGGGCACGGAACGCGGCTTCGTCGGGAGCGTCGCGGAAGTCCATCAGGATGCCGACCCGACTCGACTCGCCGCGATCGCGTCGTATTGGTGCCCTTCGTCGCCGAAGCAGAGCCGATCGAGCAGCACGCGCCGGACGCGGACGTGGGCGAGCTCCTCCCAGGTGATGGCGATGCCACCGAGCATCTGCACCATCGTCTCGGTCACGTTCCGCGCCGCCGGTGCGCAGAAGGCTTTGGCCTGTCGCGCCGCCAACAAGGCGTCTGCGGCGTCGAGTGCGTCGACCGCCCACGCGCCATGCCACATCGAGCCGCGCGAGCCTTCGAGCCACACCTTCGCGTCTGCCGCCATGTGCTGCACGGCTTGGAACGATCCGACCGGCACGCCGAACTGCACGCGATCGCGCACGTAGGCGACTGCGGCGTCGAGCGCGCACTGCATGACGCCGACCAGGTCAGCCGAGACCACAGCGAGCGCGAGCGCTTCGATGCGCAGGAGCTCGTCGGCATCGATCGCCCCCGCGATGCTCGGGAGTCCCGCCGGCACGTCGATCGACAGCAGCACACGCGTCAGATCGGCGTTGCGAGAAGCCGCCGCAGTACCGAGCTCGACGATCACCGCGCCGCCGTCCGCTCCCAGCGCGACTGCGGCATCGGCTCCGGCCGCGTCGAAGGCGATGGCGGGCTCACCGGCGCGGGCGAGTCGCCGGAGGGTCGGGTCGAGCAACACCGTGACGCGCCGATCGCCGGCGAGGACCAGCGAGAGGTCCTCGGCAGACGCACCACCGGCGAACAGGAGCTGCGGGCCGAGCACCGCCTGGCCGATGAACGGCACGGTCGCGAGCGCGCCGGCCAACTGCTCAGCGACCAGTGCGACATCGACGGCGGTGCCGCCGCCGCCGCCGACGTCGTCGGGCAGGTGCAGCCCCACGAACCCGGTCTCGGCGAGCACGCGCCACTCGAGGGAGGTGCCGCCGATCGGTGGGAGCGCGGTTGTCGTGGTGGTCGCGAGGTCGCCGGCGACGCGTGCCGCTGTCTCCACGAGCAGCTGTTGATCGGGCCCGATCGAGACATCCATCAGGCGAACGACCCTCCTGGTTCGGCCGGGCTCGAGGTCGCGGCGGGCGGCGCCGCGAGCAGCGCTTCGCCCGCCTCGCGATCGGAGCGGAACGCGGGATCGAGCGCGGGCGCGGTGATGACGAACGACGGTCCACCGTCGTCGTCCACCTGCGAGCGATCGAGCTCCCACAGCAGTGCGGGTCGCTCGCCGTGCCAGCGCAGCGAGAACGAGCAGACGCCGTGGGGCGTCGGGACGCCGCGCACGTCCACCGGCTGCCCGTACCACGACGTCGGCACCACGGGAAGCAGCGCGATCTCGGGCCCGTCGACGCGCAGTGCGAAGGAGATGATCAGCTGCACCGCGGCCGCCGACACGACGGGATCGTCGCCCGAACCGCCGCAACCGGCACCGAAGCGCGGATGGACGTAGGTCGGCCAGCGACCCCGCTCCCCCGCGACGTCGCCGAGCCAGCCGATGGCGAGGAACGCGCGCTCGTCACCGGCACGGATCAGCGCGATCGCACGGTCGACGGTGGCAAGCGCGTCGAGGCCGTGGCGCGACGGCACCGGAATCGCGTCGTCGGGCGCCGACGGGTGCTCCATCTCGTGGTCGAGCACGAACCGGTGCGCGAAGGCAGCGACGTCCTGCGCGGCCTCCGGCTGTTCGACGCCCGCGAGCGCGCGACCGAGCGACAGGAGCGCGTCGTGCAGTGCGTACGCCTCGGCGTTGGATATGGAGCGAGAACGGCGGGCGCGGAACCGCTCGCTCCAGTGCGCGGCCTTGACGACCGGCCCGAGCACGGCGTCGACGGTGGCCCGATCGCGCGACAGCGACCACGTGTCGCCCACCGCGTGGAAGATCGCCGCGTTGCGCTCGAGCGACGGGCCCTCGCGCCGGAACCACCCGTCGAGCTCGAACTCGTCGCCGCGGCGGCGCACGACCGCGCTCGCCGCGTCGTGGAGCCCGGCGCTCTGCAGCGCGCGCACGACGCGCACCTCGTCGCCGACGCCCCAGCGGTCTTCGCGGCCGTGCGGCGCCAGCACCGCGCCGTTGCCTGACGCGAGCAGGATGTTCCGCACCGCCGCGGCATAGATCGTTGCGATTCGCGCATCGGGCAGCTCGATCGCCGCGGCACGATCGCCGTGCGTGTCCCAACCACGCACGATGGCATCGGCCGCGGTCACGGTGGCTTCGATGGCGGGCCGATCGCGCCGGTCACCACCGATCGGCAACACCGCACGAAGGACGGTGCGGTGCGGGATCGGGAGGACGAACGCGGCGTTCGCGAGGCCGAGCGGATCCTGGCGCGGTTCGATGGGCGTGTCGTCGTCGCCATCGGCGGTGATCTCGACCAGCGAGTCCGCGGTCGCGTCGCCTGTCGCGCTGCGCGAGGGACGGCGCTCGAAGACGATCGCCGGACGCCCGTCGACGAGCACCCGAGTGTCGTCGAGCTCGACGGACGTGACGCTGCCCGCGCCGAGAAGATCGACGGGCCGAACGGCGAAGGCGACCGCGACCGGAACAGCCGTCGTGTTCTCGATCTCGACGACCACGACATCACCCAACTCGCCGCCGAGCGTCGCGCCGTAGACGCGCTGGACGACGTCGCCGCCGGGCACCCGACACGCGGTCTCCGGAACCGGCGCACCGCCACGCGTGCGTTGACGCACCGCGGCCTCGCGGGCCGGCCGATGCCAGCGATCCTCGGCCCGCACGAGCCAGTCGAGCGACCAGCCGCCGGTGATCGGCACTACCGCGCCGCGCGGATCGACCATGGCGAGCCACCCGGTCGACACCGTGCCGACGTAGCGCCAATCCCGACCCGTCGCGTTCTCGACGATGCCGGCGTCGCTCGGTGGCACGAACGCAGGGTGGTCGACGCGCAGTTGGCGATCGAGCCAGCGCGGCCACTGCCAAGCGTCGGGAACCGCTTCGACCGCCGCGGCGGTGCGCAGCCCTCGTTCCAGCGGCGTCAACGAACTGCCCGCGCCGCGCGTCGTGGTGGCCGCGAGGACCTCGGCGGGTGCGGACCCGACGAGCGCGGCGATGCGCGCGGTGCCCCGTCTCGCCTTCACGCGCCGCGGACCTCGCGGCCCACCTTGCGCCGCATGCGATCGCGGTACGCCTCGACGGCCGGACGGCCGTGCACGATGACCTCGTACATGCCGTCGGTGATCGGCATCTCGACACCGTGGCGCTGCGCGAGCTCCCGAACGACCGGCACGCTCTTCACCCCTTCTGCGACCTGTTGCATCTCGGTCACGATGTCATCGACCGTGCGACCCGATGCCAGTTGGACACCCACGTACCGATTGCGGCTCTGCGCGCTGATGCACGTGGCCACCAGGTCGCCCATGCCCGCGAGCCCGGCGAACGTGTCCGGCCGGCCTCCCATCGCGACGCCGAGTCGCGTGAGCTCGCTGAGGCCACGGGTGATCAACGTCGCCAGCGTGTTGTCACCGGTGCCGAGGCCCGCCGCGATGCCCGCGGCGACGGCGATGACGTTCTTCAGAGCACCGGCGATCTCACACCCGATCACGTCGGTGTTCGTGTAGACGCGGTAGTGCTCGACGCCGAACACCCCCTGCAGGCGCTCGCCGATGCGCTCGTCGGTCATCGCGATCACGGCCGCCGCGGCGTGGCCGGACAGGATCTCCTTCGACAGGTTCGGTCCGGTGAGCACGCCGGCGGGGTGGCCGGGCAGCACCTCGGCCACCACCTCGGTCATGCGGAGGTTCGTGCCCTGCTCGAGGCCCTTCGCGAGGCTGACGACGGGCACCCCTGCCCCCGCGTGCGGCGCGACGTCTTCGAGCGTCGCCCGGAACCCGTGCGACGGCACCCCCATGACGATGACATCGGCGCCGGTCACGACCTCGCACATCGACGACGACGCCCGCAGATCCGGATGCAGCGGCATGTCGGACAGGTAGCGCGTGTTCTCGTGGCGCAGGTCGACCTCGTCGGCGACCTCGGGGCGCCGCGCCCACAACATCGTCGAGACGTTTCCGGCCGCGAGCGACGCGACGGTGGTGCCCCAGGATCCCGCGCCGATCACCGCGACGCGGCCGATCGACCCGTCGTTCACCATGCCGGCCCCATGGCGGCCACCCTAACCGGCCCCGTTCTTTGCAGAGATCCGTGCGCATGCCGAACGGAAGCCTGCAAAGAACGGTAGGGAAATTCCTAGACTCCCGCCGTGCAGGTGGCCGTGCTCGTACCCGTCAAGGCGTTCGCCGACGCCAAGCATCGACTCTCCGACGCGCTCGGGGCCGCCGAGCGGGCGACGCTGGCCCGTGAGCTCGCAACCCGTGTCGTTCGCGCCGCGCAGGGCCTCGACGTCTACGTCGTGTGCGACGACGACGACGTGGCGGCATGGGCGAAGGACGAGGGCGCGACCGTCCTGTGGCGTCCGGCTGCGGGTCTGAACGACGCGGTCACGTTCGGCGTCGCCGAGGTGGCCGCGGCCGGGTTCGCCCAGGTGATCGTGGCCCATGGTGATCTCCCGCTCGCCGAGGACCTCACGGTCGCCGCGGGTTTCGACGGCGTGACGCTCGTGCCCGATCGCCACGACGACGGCACCAACGTCCTCGCCGTGCCGACCGATGCCGGCTTCATCTTCCGTTACGGCCAGGGGTCGTTCGCGCGCCACCTGGACGAGGCCGGCCGTCTCGGGCTGGCGGTGCGCGTGCTGCGCGATCGCTCGCTCGCGTGGGACGTCGACGTGCCCGACGACCTGCTGACGCCCGATCCCCCGGCCACGGCGCGCTGATGCGGTCCGACCTGCCCACGCCGGCTCGCGCGCTCGCGATCGCCGCCCATCCCGACGATGTCGAGTTCAACTGCGGTGCCACGTTCGCCAAGTGGTCCGCCGCCGGATGCGTGGTCAACCACCTGATCTGCACCGACGGCTCGAAGGGCTCGTGGGATCCTCACACCGATCAGGACGAGCTCGTCGCGACGCGGATACGTGAGCAGCGCGAGGCCGCGAACCGGCTCGGCTCGCGCGGCGAGGTCGTGCACCTCGGTGTCGTCGACGGCGAGCTCGAGGTCACGCTCGAGCTCACCGGTCAGGTCGCCTACTGGATCCGCAGGCTGCGACCCGACGTCGTGTTCGCGCACGATCCTTGGCGACGGTGGCGCCTGCACCCTGACCATCGCGCGGCGGGCTTCCTCGCGTGCGACGCAGTGGTCGCGGCGCGCGATCCGCACTTCTTCCCCGAGCACGACGTCGAGCCGCACCGTCCGCACACCGTGCTGCTGTTCGAGACCGAGGAGCCCGATCACGTCGAGGACGTGACCGGCCATGCCGGCGCGAAGGTCGCCGCACTCCTCGCGCACGAGAGCCAGTTCGAGACCACGATGTACATCACCGACGACCCAGGCTCGCAGGCCGCCGCCTTCCGCGCCCGCATCGAGTCGGAGCTCGAGACCTTCGGCCGCCTCACCGGTGTCCACCACGCCGAAGCCTTCAAACTGATCGACGCGCGCTGACCCCTCCCGTTCTGCTCATGGTTCATGCTCTCCCAGAGCATGAACCATGAGCAGAACGAGAAAAGGCCGGCCGCGCGGCGTCCTCCTAGAACTCAAGCAGGTTGTCGCGGAAGTGGTCGTAGGTGTAGCCGGTGCGGACGAGGCCGCGGCGTTGCAGGGCGGGGACGAGTCCGTCGGTGATCTCGGTGACGTAGCGGCGGTTGAGCCGCATCATCGGGCTCGTGATGAGGAAGCCGTCGCCGCCGACCTCCTCCATGATCTCGCCCATACGCTCGGCGACGGTCTCGGGGCTGCCGACGAGGTCGACCGTCTCGACCAGGCCGAGGCCGATGAGCTCGCGCAGCTTCTTGCCACTGCCCGCCTGCGCGAACTTCTCCAGCGTGCCTCGCTCGCCGTTCGTCGTCACCGGCGGCAGCGGTTCGTCGAGGTCGAACTGCGAGAAGTCGACCTCGGTGATCGAGGAGATCTCCGCGAGCACGTACTCGATGTAGTGCGGATCGGTGATCCACCGTTCGACCTTGCGGCGCGCGTCGTCGTCCGTCTCGTCGACCACCGGTGACACCAGGTAGAGCACCTTGCAGTCGTCGGGCTTGCGACCGTGCGATTTCATCCGCTCGTGGATGTCGTCGCGGTACTCCTTCATCTCCGCGACGGTGTTCCCGATCGCGATGATCGTGTCGGCGTACTTCGCCGCGAAGTTGCGGCCCTTCGGCGACGCGCCGGCCTGGCAGAACACCGGGCGGCCCTGCGGCGGCTTCACCGTGTTGAGCGGCCCGCGCGACTTGTAGAAGCGCCCCTCGAAGTCGATCGTGCGCACCTTCGTGTGGTCCGCGTAGACGCCGCGCTCACGGTCCTTCACCACCGCGTCGGCGTCCCACGAGTCCCACAGCCGGCACACGAGATCCATGTACTCGTCCGCCATGTCGTAGCGGTGGTCGTGCTCGAAGAGCTTGTCCATGCCGAAGTTCTGCGCCGCGCGATCCTCGGCGGAGGTCACGATGTTCCAGCCGAACCGGCCCTTCGCGATGTGGTCGATCGTGGCGCCGAGGCGGGCGAGCATCCACGGTGGGTAGAAGCTCGTCGACATGGTGGCGACGATGCCCAGCTTGCTCGTGCAATAGGACATGAGCGTCGCGAGCGGCGCGGGATCGTGCTTGGGCGCGACGCCGTGCTTGAGATCGGCCTCCATCGTGCCGCCGAACGCCGTCGACACCATGAGCTTGTCCTCGAGGATCACGTAGTCGAAGCACGCGCGCTCCAGATCCTTCGCGAGCTCGATGTAGAACGCGCCGTCCCACGCGTCGCCGTCCGACCCCCAGGTGTCCATCCACGAGTCGGCGACGAAGTTGCAGAACCACGCGAGGTGGAAGCGGTTGGCGGCCATGAGCAGGCTCCTCCGGTCGGCGGCGTCCCCACCCCATCCGCGCCGCGTTTCTCGCGCGATTCGCCTGGGTTACCGCCGGATGAAGGTCAGCTGATGGCTGTCGCGATGACCTCGGCGAACCGGTCGACGGCGCCCTCTGCGTGGACGAGGAACAGCGACGGCTCGGCGACCTCGACCTCGAGCACGAGCGGTTCGTCGCGAGCGCCGGCCACGAGGTCGACGCGGGCGTACAGGAGCGGACCGCGATCACCGAGCAGCGCCACCCCCTGATCGCCAACTGCCCGTTCGGCGGGCGACGGCTCGGCGAGCGCGACCGGATGTTCCACCAGGTCGAGCGCGGGCGCGCCGGACTCGGGCAGCACGTGGCCCTTGCGCACGGCGTGCGAGAAGCTGCCGCCGAGGTACACGAGGTCGATCTCGCCCGGCTCCTCGACGCTCGCGAGATACGGCTGCACCATGACCGGACGCGCTGCCCGCAGCAGGTCGTCGACATGCCCGCGCGCCTCATCGGCGTGGTCGGGCAGCGCGAAGCGGCGCGTGTCGGCGCCGCCTGCCGACACGGCGGGCTTGATCACGAGGTCACCGCGATCGGGGATGCGCACCGCGTCGCCGGGCTCCAACCACGTCGTGGGGACGATCGGGACACCGGCCTCCGCGAGCTCGCGGAGGTATCGCTTGTCGAGGCTCCACTCGACGATTCTCACGGGGTTCAGGATCGTCGTGCGGCGCTCGACGCGGTGCAGCCAGCGCAGGAACTCGCGTTCGCGCCTCGTGTAGTCCCACGTCGAGCGGATGATCGCGGCGTCGAACGCCGCCCAGTCGGCGCTCCGGTCATCCCACGCGACCACCGACGCGTCGACGCCCTGCCAGATGAGGGCGTCGAGCAGCGGGATCTCGTCCTCGTCGAGCCCCCGGGCGGACTCCGCGGTGACGAGCGCGACGCGCGCCATCAGGAAGTGAGCAGCGCGCGGAGGAGACCGGCCAGCTCGACCGGCTTGTCGCCCTGGATGCTGTGGCCGGCGTCCTCGACGACGATCACGGTTGCATCGGGTTGGCGCCGCAGCAGCTCCTCGACGTCCTCGTCACCGACGACGCCGCTGCGGCCACCCCGGTACAGCGTGATCGGCGCTTTGACCGCATCGACCTTGGCCCACAGCGACTCGAAGTCGGGGCCTTTGGGCGTTTCGAGCTTCTCGCCCTCGGCGTCCATCTTCCAGCTGCGCATCGGGTCGTAGCGCCACGTCCACCGACCGTCGGCCAGACCCTTCGCGTTGTGCAGCACGCCGCGTCGCAGCGATGACTCGGTGCGCGTGGGGTTGTGCTCGACGGTGCGAGCGAGGATCTCGTCGAAGCTCGCGAAGTGCTCCGGACCGGACACGAACGCAACGATCGGCTCGGCCTTCGCGTGATCCGTGCCCGGCGTGACGTCGACGATGCCGAGTCGCCGGACGAGCTCCGGGTGGTCCGCCGCGAGGCAGACGGCCGTGAGGCCGCCGAGAGACATCCCGACGACTGCCTCCGCGTCGGGCGCGAGCTGCCGCACCGCCCGCGCGACGTCGTCGACCATCTTCTCGGGGAGGTAGTCGCCCTCGGGACGCCAGTCGGAGTGGCCGTGACCCGGGAGATCGATGGCGACGAGCGGGATGTCGAGCGCGAGCGCGACCGTGTCCCAGGTGTGCGCGTTCTGTGCGCCTCCGTGGATGAGGACCAGTCGCGGTGCTTCGGTGCCCCACACCAGGGCGCTGAGGTGCAGGCCGCTCGGCAGGTCGACGGTGACGCGGCGCACGACCGGCGCCGCGTCGTAGGGAAGGCCGACCTCGCTCGCGTTGTCCGCGAACATCGAGAACTCGTCGTACTCGGCGACGTCGCGACCGCTCACGCCGGGACCGCCGGGTTCAGCGAGTAGGTGCCGCCGCAGGAGTCGGAGGCGAGCACATGACCGGCCATCGCGGCGCGCACGTCGGCGATGTCGAAGTCGCCGGAGAGCCCGAGCGTGTCGACGTCGAGCGCGTGGACCGTGAACGTGTAGTGGTGCACGAGCTCGTCGTTCCACGGCGGGCACGGGCCGTCGTAGCCGCCGTAGGTGCCCTCCATGTCGGGGTCGCCGGCGAACCAGCCGGTGTAGTCGTTGCGACCGCGCACGCCGTACGGGGTCGGACCGAGGGGCTTGCCGTGCGGGGTCACGCCGTCGGAGTCCGCGCCTTCCGGGATCTCCGTGATGCTCGCCGGCACGTCGACGAGCACCCAGTGGCTGAACTCGGCGCGCGCGAGGATGGCCGGCACCGTCATGCCCTCTTGGTTGACCGTGTCCGGGACGGTCGGGGCGTCGGCGTCGACGCACAGCACGACGTACGAGCGGGTCTCGGAGGGCGCGCCTGCCCACCGAATGAGCGGGTTGCGGTTCGGTCCCATCGATACGTGCGCCGTGTCCGCCGGGATGCAGAAGGCGAAGGTGCCGGGTATGGGTCCGCCTTCGGGGAAGCCGGGAACCTCGATCGCGAAGGGCATGGGCTGGCCTCCTGTTGCCGCCGACATGACGACGTGACGGCCGAACGTTACCCAGCGAGCCCGGAGGTACGCTCGGGCGCAGCACCGAGGTCGTTGGGGGTAGTCGATGGCGCAGCAGCAGGCGCAGCGGGTTTCGTTCAGTCGCATGGAGGACGGCACCTCCGAGGAGTTCGCCCTGATCGTCGCCGAGGCCAACGCCCACACGCGTGACCACCTCGTCGACAACGTCCTCGGCCTCCTCCGGGGCATGATCGGCCCGACGCTCGGCTACCAGGTCGACCGCTACGAGCACTCGCTCCAGACGGCGACCCGGGCGCACCGCGACGGCGCGTCGGTCGACCTCGTCGTCGGGGCGCTGCTCCACGACATCGGCGACGTCATCGCGCCGGCCAACCACAGCGAGCTCGCCGCGGCCGTGATCGCGCCGTACGTCGACGAGGAGACGACCTGGGTCGTGCGCCACCACGGCGTGTTCCAGGGGTACCACTACTGGCATCAGCTCGGCCTCGATCGCAACGCGCGCGAGAAGTACCGCGGCAGCCCGTACTTCGACACCGCGGCGCACTTCTGCGCGGCATGGGATCAAGTCGCCTTCGAGCCCGGCTACGACACGCTGCCGCTCGAGCACTTCGAGCCCATGGTGCGCGAGGTCTTCGCCCGCCCCGCCTCCGGCTTCGGCACCGACTAGCCCGAGAAGACCTGCTGCTCGACGAGGACGTCAGCGAAGGCCTTCAGGTCATCGGCGAACAACTGCGGCTGCTCGAACGCGGCGAAGTGGCCGCCGCGATCCTGCGGCGCGTAGTGCACGAGGTCGTAGCGCTTCTCGGCCCACGCCTTCGGTGTCTGCAGGAGCTCGAAGGGATAGATGGCGTAGCCGGTGGGCACGTCGACGTGGCCGTCCCACTCGCTCACCGCGGACGTGCCGGCGCGCGCTGACTCGCAGTAGAGGCGCGCCGCGGATGTCGCCGTCGCGGTGAGCCAGTAGAGCATCAAGTTGTCGATGAGCCGGTCGGTGCGGATCGGGATGCCGTCACGGGTGTCGCACCACGCGTGGAACTTCTCGAGGATCCAGCCCGCGAGCCCGAGCGGCGAGTCGTCGAGGCCGAAGCCGACGGAGTGCGGCCGCGTCGACTGCTGCGCCATGTATGCGGTGCCGTCCTTGATGCGCTCACCCGCGACGGCGAACTTCGCGAGCTCGTCCTCGGTGACGCCGACCATCGCATCGGGATCGCCCGGGGTCGGCATGGCGAAGAGCATGTTGCAGTGGATCGCCGCGACGTTCGGCGCGTACCGCTCGCCGAGGTGACGCGTGACGATGCCGCCCCAGTCGCCGCCTTGCGCGACGTAGCGCTCGTAGCCGAGCTGGGCCATCACCTCCGCCACGGCCGCGGCAACGCGTGCGGAGTCGACGCCGCGCTCGCGCGTCGGGCCGGAGAACCCGTAGCCCGGCATCGATACGACGACCACGTGGTAGCGCGCTCGCAGCGCAGGCAGCGCGTCGAGGAACTCGACGATGGATCCCGGCCAGCCGTGGGTGAGCACGAGCGGGATCGCGCCCGCGTCCTCGGACCGAGCGTGCAGCAGGTGGACCCGCTGGCCGGCGGCGGTGGTCACCGCCGAGCCGAGGCCGTTGAGCTCCGCCTCGGTGGCGCGCCAGTCGTAGCCGTCGATCCACCGCTCGACCACCGAGCGCAGGAACCCCTGGTCCGTGCCGTAGTCCCAGCCGGCGCCCTCGATCTCCTCCGGCCACCGCGCGCCCTCGAGGCGACGGCGCAGGTCTTCGAGCTGTTCGTCGGCTACAGCGATCGTGAACGATTGCATGACGAGACCCTACGCTTGCACCATGTACGACCTCCTGATCACGAACGGCACCATCGTCGACGGCTCGGGAGGCGAGCCCTACGTGGGCGACGTCGCCATCACCGACGGCCTGGTGGCCGGAGTGGGCGCCCCGGGATCGCTCGGCACCGAGGCCCGTGAGGTCATCGACGCAGCCGGGCTCCTCGTGACTCCGGGCTTCGTCGACATCCACACGCACTACGACGGACAGGTCACGTGGGATCCTTACCTCACGCCGTCGAGCTGGCACGGCGTGACGACCGTCGTGATGGGCAACTGCGGCGTCGGATTCGCGCCGGTGTACCCGGACAAGCGCCGCTGGCTCGTCGAGCTCATGGAAGGCGTCGAGGACATCCCCGGCACCGCGCTCACCGAGGGCATGCGGTGGGGCTGGGAGACCTTCCCCGAGTACCTCGACTTCCTCGACTCGATGCCCCGCGCCATCGACGTCGGCGCGCAGGTCGCGCACGGTCCGGTGCGCGCGTACGTGATGGGTGATCGAGGGGCGGGCAACGAGGTCGCGACGTCCGACGACATCACCGCGATGGCCGCCATCGTCAAGGAAGCGATCGCGGCCGGTGCGCTCGGCTTCACGACCTCGCGCACGATGATGCACAAGGCGCTCGACGGCACACCCGTTCCGGGCACGTTCGCGGACGAGGCCGAGCTGTTCGGCATCGGGCAGGCGCTGGCCGAGCTCAAAGCCGGCCTGTTCGAGGTGTCGCCCAACGGCGTCGCCGGTGAGAACGACACCGCGGTCCCCGAAGAGGTCGAGTGGATGGGCCGCCTCGCGAAGGCGATCGATCGACCGGTCACGTTCGCGATGACGCAGAGCAACGGAGCACCGCGCCTCTACAAGGAGGTGCTCGCCGCAGCAGAGGCCGCAGCCGCGTCGGGCGCGACGCTCGTGCCGCAGGTGGCCGGGCGCGCGTCGGGCCTTCTCTTCGGCCTCGACACCACCTATCACCCGTTCTCCGGCCGGGCGTCCTATGCCGCGCTCGCCGACCTGTCTGCCGCGGAGAAGCACGCACGGCTCAGGGATCCCGCGGTGCGCGCCGCGATCCTCTCAGAGCGCGACGAGAACCCGATGGGCTCGTTGCTCGAGCGCATGGCCGATCGCATCTGGCCGTTCACCGACGACGTCGACTACGAGCCGCCGGTCGAGGACAGCGTCGGTCACATCGCGGTGCGCGAAGGTCGCTCCGCCGACGAGGTGCTCTACGACATGATCGTGTCGGAGCCCGCGGAGCAGCTGTTCATGGTGCCGATGCTCAACTACGCGGACAACAGCTTCGAGCCGCTGCGCGAGATGCTGACGCACCCGAACGTCGTGCTCGGCCTCGCCGACGGTGGCGCGCACTGCGCCATCATCTGCGACGCGAGCATCCCGACCACGATGCTCACGCACTGGACGCGCGATCGGAAGCGCGGCGAGAAGCTCCCGCTGCCGCTCGTCGTCAAGATCCAGACGCGCGACACGGCCGAGCTCTACGGCCTGCGCGACCGCGGTCTGCTCGCGCCGGGCTTCAAGGCCGACGTGAACATCATCGACTACGACAACCTGAAGCTGCTGCGGCCAGAGATCGTGTACGACCTGCCGGGTGACGCCCGCCGCCTCGTCCAGCGCGCCGATGGCTACGTCGCGACCATCGTCAGTGGCGAGGTCGTGCTGCGCCATGGCGAACCGACGGGCGCGCTGCCTGGGCGCGTGCTGCGCGGCGCGCAGCCCCAACCGGTCTGAGTCGCCGATGACGGGGCCGTCTGCATCGGTCGTTGCCGAATACGGCACGCGCTTCGAAGCGGACGTGGCCGCGGCCTGCCTCAGCGACCACGGCATCGAGTCCATCGTGCGCGCCGATCCCGCGTATTCGATCGCACCCCACCTGGTGACGCTCCCCGGCTTCCGCGTGGAGGTGCACGACGACGACGTCGACCTGGCGCGCGCCGCGCTCGGTCTCGACGTGCCCCGAGACCTCGAGGCCGAGCAACTCGACCACGACTACTTCCACGTGTCGTTCGCGCAGCGGCCGCGCTGGATCCGCTGTCTCGCGGTCACCGGCATCATCGCCATCGCGGGCATCCCGGCGATGGCTGCGGTGATCCTGCTCGTGATCGGGCTCTCGCGACTCGCGCCCGGCTGAGTCTCAGTCGGCGACGGCGACGACGAGCTCGATGATGAGCCCGGCGACCAACGCGAAGACGAGGACGAGGCACACGATCCGCACGACGCGACGCTGGTTCACCACGGGGAGACTACGACCGCGGCGCTCCCAGGGAACTCACGGGGTTCGTTGAGCTTGCCGGCTGGGTCCGTTGGAGAAGCTCTCCGCATCGACCGAAGGAGCACCCCCACGATGGACAGCGAGCGCCACGACCACGACGACCTCTCTCACCGCGGCCTGGCCGACCACCTCTCCACCGCGTTCGAGCGCCGGCGGGCCCTCAAGCTGTTCGGAGCCGCCGGCGCGGTCGGCCTGCTGACGCTCGCCGGTTGCGGCGGCGACGACGGCGGCCCGACATCGGCCACCAGCACGACCGCGCGATCCGGATCCGCCACGACGGGCTCGTCGGGCGCATCGATGACGACCACCGTCGGCTCCTCGGCCACGACCGCGGCGGCCGCCGACACCGCCTCGATGGAGCAGATCCCCGAGGAGACCGGCGGACCGTACCCGGCCGACGGCACGAACGGCCCCAACGTGCTCACCGAGAGCGGCGTCGTGCGCCGTGACATCACGTCGAGCTTCGGCGAGTACTCGGGGACCGCCGACGGCGTGCCGCTCACCGTCGAGCTGACGATCCTCGACTACGCCAAGGGCAACGCGCCCTACGCCGGCGCGGCCGTCTACCTGTGGCACTGCGACCGAGAGGGCCGCTACTCGCTCTACTCGCAAGGTGCCACCGACCAGAACTACCTGCGCGGTGTCCAGGAGGCGGACGCCAACGGCAAGGTCACGTTCACGAGCATCTTCCCCGCGGCGTACTCCGGGCGCTGGCCGCACATCCACTTCGAGGTGTACCCGTCCCTCGACGCCGCGAGCTCGGCGTCCGGCACGATCATCACGTCGCAGCTGGCGTTGCCCGAAGACGCGTGCGATGCGGTGTACGCGACCGACGGCTACAGCGCGAGCGTCCGCAACATGCAGCAGACGTCGCTGCAAAGCGACATGGTCTTCCGCGACGGCGTCGACCAGCAGCTCGCGACGACGACCGGCAACGTCACCGCGGGTTACACCGCGACGCTGAACGTGCCCGTCTGACCGTCCCGACCCGGTTCCTTGTACTGGTGAGCTGATTGCACCCCAGAGGGTGCAATCAGCTCACCAGTTCGGTCAGGCCGGCCATGAGCTCCGCGGCGCGCTCGGCGATGGCGATGGTGGTCAGGTTCGTCGGGGCCCGGACGATGTGCGGCATGACGGACGCGTCGACGACACGCAGTCCGTCCACGCCGTGCACGCGCAGGTGGTCGTCGACGACCGCATCGGGCGCGAGCGGTCCCATCGCGCACGTGCTGACCGGGTGGTACCACGGCGCGACCAGGTTGCGGGCGTAGGCCGCCATCGCGGCATCGTCGTCGAGCATCGAAGGATCGATCAGCAGCGGCTCGCCGACGTATTCGTCCATCGCGCCGCTCGTCGCGACCGCGTGGGCGCGACGGATGCCCTCGACCAGTTTGCGGACGTCGTGGTCATCGGAGAGCAGATCGAGCTGGATGTCGATCACCGGTGCGCCGCCGCGCTCCACCAGGTGGACGCGGCCACGCGATCGGGGGAGGTGCACCCCGCAGGTCAGCACCACCACCGACGAGTGGCCGCCGACGGCCGCCTGGAAGTCCGGCGAGCCGGTCAGGTCCCAGAAGTTCATCATCGACAGCAACATGTCGTTGCCGTCGGTCGAGCCCGAAGACGTGTAGCGCACGCCGAGCTGGAACTGCGGCTCCGGCGGGGCGACCGTCTTCGCGCCGGGTGCCAGGAAGAGGAACGCGCCGGGGTGGTCGGTGAGCCCGGATCCCACCGCGGGTGCGTCGTGCACCACGT
Organism: Vaucheria bursata; assembly: GCA_032358265.1. Classification (NCBI taxonomy): domain Eukaryota; class Xanthophyceae; order Vaucheriales; family Vaucheriaceae; genus Vaucheria; species Vaucheria bursata. The sequence goes on along the minus strand of JAULBW010000819.1, from coordinate 2,175 downwards.
CGATGCCGAGATCGCGCAGCGCGTCGGCGGGGCCGACCCCGGAACGCCACAGCAGCATCGGCGACCCGATCGACCCGGACGACACGACGACCTCACCGGCGTCGACCTGCACGAGCCCCTCCCCGGTGGCGACCTCCAGCCCGATGGCGCGGCCGCCGGAGAAACGGATGCGCCGCACCTCGGCGTCGGTCCACACCTGCAGGTTCGGGCGCGACGAGACCGGCCGGAGGTAGCCGAGCGCGGTCGACACCCGCTGCCCACCCTGGCGGTTCATCGGCAGCAATCCGATGCCGGTCGAACCAGGCGCGTTGTGGTCGTCGGTCCACGCGAACCCCTGCGCGAGGCAGCCGTCGCGGAACGCCCGCTGGATGCCGAGCAGTTCGTCCTCGGCGTAGCGCACGATCGGGATCGGTCCGGTCGAACCGTGGTGGCCCGCGTCGCCGAAGTCCTGGTCGGCCTCGAGCCGCTGGAAGCACGGCAACATCTGCGCCCACGACCACGACGGGTTGCCCCACGCGGCCCAACGGTCGAAGTCCTCCGGCGTGCCCCGCACCGCGAGCGCCCCGTTGACCGAGGACCCGCCGCCGACGAAGCGACCCTGCGGGTAGTCGAGCTCGCGATCGCCGAGGACCTTCGCCCGGAACCCCCAGTCGCGCGTGGTCAGCGCGAAGCTCACGTTGCTCAGCGAGTCGCCGTCCCCGCCGAGCCCCGCCGACCCGCCCGCCTCGACCAGCAGCACCGTGCGGTCAGGGTCCTCGCTGAGCCGCACCGCGAGCGCGACGCCCGCTGCTCCCCCACCGGCAATCACGACATCCGGACGTTCGATCACGCACAGCCCCCCGGCAACGAACCTCCCCGGACGCTACAAGCGGCTCGCCGACAAGGGCTCGTTCCTCGCCCTATCGGCGCTCGCTCAACCAGCGCGAGAACCAATCGGCCGCCGCGGTCGCGGCGCGCGACAACGCGTCGCCGGAGTACGGCGTGAAGTGGTGGCCGTCGATCATCACGAGCTCCTTCGGCTCGGGCGCATCGGCGAACGCCTTCAGCTCGGCCTCGGTGTTCGCGACGCCGTCGTCGCTCGCGACGACGAAGAGCACCGGTGCGTGCAGATGCGGGACGGCGACGCCGGGATCGAACACCGGGGTCGACCCGAACGCGCGCCGGAGCCACACGCGGTTCTGCCACTGCACACCGGCGGCGCGACCGCGATCCAGGAACCACTCGGCGGACTCCGGCTGCGGCAAGTACACGCGCTCGTCTCGCCCCGCTTCCGTGACGACCGCGAACGGGCCGACGGGCTCCTCGTCCGCGTCCGCCGGGCCGGCACCGGAGTCGTCGAGCAGCGCGATCCGCAGCGCGGCGAAGCGCTCCTCGATGCTGCCCTCGCCGGCGAAGCCGCCGACGAAGGGGACGTTCGCGACGACGGCCTTCACGCGCGGATCGACGGCGCCGAGCACGAGCGCTTGTCCGCCGCTGTAGCTCGATCCCCACACCCCGAGCCGCGCGGCGTCGACCTCGGCCTGCGCCCCGAGCCACGTGAGCGCGTCGATCTGGTCACGCGTCTGACGCCACGGGTTGATCACCTGGCGCGGTTCGCCGTCACTGGCGCCGAGGTGCCGGTGGTCGTAGGCGAGCACGGTGATCCCCGCCGCGGCGACGAACGCGGCGTATTCGCCGAGCGCCATGTCGATGGTCGCCGAGAAGCCGTGGGTCATCACCACCCCGGGTGACGTCCGGGCATTCACCCCTTCGGCGGCGTACAGTCGGCCCCGCAGCGCCGTACCGTCACCCGTTGCGAACTCGACCTCTCGGCTCACCCCGACCTCCCGATGCGATCGGGTCAAGGTAGGCGCTCCGGTGCCGATCAGAGAGGAAGAGCGTCGCAGCGTGCGGTTACGGCGCTTCCAACCTTGCGGGCAGCACGGCGGGAGCCACAGGAGGACCCCGATTGTTCGCTCGACCCCTGGTTGCTGGACTCTGTCTCGTCGCGTGCGTGGCGACGGCCTGCGGAAGCGGTGACGAGCTCGCCGAGAGCACCGCGACGACGACCTCCGCCACATCGTCGACGTCGACGACGACGACGACGACGACGTCGACGACCACGACCACCACCACGACCACCACGGTCCCGCCGACCACGGCGGCGCCCGCGACCACCGCGGCGCCGGCGCCTCC